>JAODAL010041459.1:0-35862 GCA_025379985.1 Phyllomedusa bahiana | reverse complement strand
TTTTTTTATTCATACCCCCATGGCACGCGCTGAGGCCGAGATTGCATTGCGCCGATCTCTCCCATGACTATAATGGGGGAGAAGTAGCTGCGCTTGATGGCCGAGATACCCAACCCAACCCGCTAGTTCAGCCAATCAGCTCTCTTTGTATTTTTACTGTCTTTTGAATGTCCCCCCTTTTTTAGTTTGATTTGTCGCCCCATAACTTCTCTCCATGGGTATAATGGGTCTTTGTCCTCCTATTCTGATTGGTCAATTCTCCTCCATAGGTTAGAATGGGTCTTTGTCGCTCCTATTCTGATTGGCTGGTTTATGCCGACCAATGAGAATAGCTTACAGAATTTGAATTACTGTATTTCCCGGCGATTCTCTCTGTTGCAATTCCCGATGTAGCGCGGTCTCGCGACAAACGCGTTGTTCGGGATTTAATTGATTTATGTTTATAGAAGGTTTCAGCTCTTTTTCAGAGAATATTTTACACTTAATAAAAATGAGTTTTTTAATCATACTCTATGCCATACGGCGCTGAGCGCCGAGATTGCATTGCGCCCATCTCTCCATAGACTACAATGGGGAAGATTTTAGGCTCCGCGCTCTAAAAATTGGCATGGGATTTTTAAACCCAAGGGCCCCCGTTCTACTATGGCCAACCAAACCCCCAGCTCCTTTTTCTGCATTTTTACTGTATTTTGAACTATCCCGCCTTTGATTTTGATTGGTCAATAGTTCTCCATAATAATAATAATAATAATCTTTATTTCTATAGCGCCAACATATTCCGCAGCACTTTACAAATTCAAGGGTAAACATACAGTCATTACACATTAAAAGTACTTACAAATGAGAACAGGTGTGGGGGCCCTGCTCGTGAGAGCTTACAATCTATTAGGGTGTATGGGTGAAACATACGGTAAAAAAGTGCCAAGTTTACAAGGGTTTCCGGCATGTTTCATAAATAGGGGGGGGTTACATGAAAAATGGATGAACCTGCCACCCGACGTACATCTATTTACAGATAGTGCCTGTGAGTCCCCAGTGAGGGAGGGGACAGATTGTTGTTAGCATTAGGGATCTTGGTGGGCCAGACCGAGAAGATGTTTTTCAGGGCCCTCTTAAAACTGTGAGGGTTGTGAATGTGCCTGATCGCCCGCGGTAGCATATTCCAGAGAATTGGTGCCGCACGTGTGAAATCTTGTAGGCGGGCATGGGAGGTTCGGATGATTGAAAATGTGTACTGATATCATCAGCAGAGCGGAGAGAGCGGGGCGGGTGGTAGACAGACAGGGAGGTATGTAGGGAGGAGCAGCGCTGTGGAGAGCTTTATGGGTGAGAGTGCTGAGTTTATACTGTATCCTGTACTGGATGGGCAACCAGTGCAGTGACTGACACAGGGTAGAGGCATCAGTATAGCGGCTGGAGAGAAAGACAACCCTGGCTGCTGAAATTCTGGACAGATTGGAGAGGGGAGAGTTTGCAGAGGGGGAGACCGATAAGCAAGGAGTTGCAGTAGTCAAGACAAAGAAAGAATAAGAGCAGTAATGAGAGTTTGAGTCGTTTCCACAGTGAGAAATGGACGGATTTTGGGAGATATTCTTGAGGTGCAGGTGACAGGAGCGGGCAAGGTTAGATATAGGGGGAGAAGGTCAGACCAGAACCCAATAAAACCCCTAGACAGCGGGCCTGCTGCCTAGGAGAAATGGTGGTACCACATAAAAGAAACGAAATAGCAGGGGGTTTGGGGTTAGTAGATGGCGGAAAGACAAGAAGTTCAGTCTTAGTGAGGTTTAGTTTCAGATGGAGAGAGGACATGATGTCAGAGACAGCGGACAGACAGTCACTGGTTTTTGTAGCAAGGCTGGAGTGATGTCACGGGAGAGGTGTATAATTGGGTGTCATCCGATAGAGATGGTACTGGAAGCCAAATCTACTGATGGTTTGTCAATGGGCTGTGTACAATGAAAAGAGGAGGGGAAACCTAGAACTGATCCCTGAGGAACTCCAACAGAAAGGGGGAAGAGGAGGGGAAAGGTCCGAACCAGAAAAATGAGAAAATGAAGGAGCGGTCAGAGAGGTAGGACGAGAACCAAGCGAGAGCGGTGTCCTGGAGGCCAATGTGCTGAGCATGCGAGGAGAAGTTGGTGACCCACAGTGTCAAAGCTGCAGAGAGATCCAAGAGAAGCAACAATGAGATTTACCCGGGAGATTTTTGCTGTTAGGGGGTCATTTGAGACTTTAACTAAGGCAGTTTCCGTGGATTTGTAGGTGCGGAAACCTGATTGCAGCGGGTCAAGAAGAGAGTTAGCGGGAAGATAGCGGATTAGGCAAGAGTAGACCAAGCGTTCCAGGATTTTAGAGATGAAGGGCGGGTTTTAGGGGACTGGTCAGTAGTTATCAGCACAGGACGGGTCCAGAGAGGGCTTTTTTAAAGTAAAGGGGTTATGATGGCGTGTTTGAGGAAGATGGAAAGATCCCAGTGGAGAGAGAGACGTTACAGAGACCACTAAGGTGAGAGAGGACAGCTGGAGAAATAGCCTGGACGAGGTGGGATGGAATGGGGTCAGTAGAGCAGGTGGTGGGACGAGCAGACAGGAGAAGCCTGGACACTTCTTCCTCTGTCGTGGGTCAAGGACTGCGAGTAGATTAGAGGACGTGCGGGGAGGGCCAGGATGGGTATTATTTGGGTATTGTGATGTGATGTTTTGCCGGATATTTTCAATTTTGTCTTTGAAGTGAGTGGCCAGGTCTTCAGCACTGCGGTCAGTGTTCGGAGCCTGAGCTTTTGGCCTTAGGTGTGAGTTGAAGTTGTCAAAGAGGCTTTTGGGTTGTTGTGTAGTGTGGAGATGAGGGAGGTGAAATATTTTTGTTTGGTGCAGTGTGATAAGTCCCGAGCATGAACTTGCAGGGGAGAAAGTCGGCAGGTAGCCTTGACTTTCTCCACAGCCGCTCAGCACACCTGGCACATCGCTGGAGAAAAAGAGTCTGAGGTGTGTGGCCCAAAGGGTGCGGGCGTCTGACTCTGGTGGTGGGTGTGTGAGTTGGTGCCAACATGTTTCCCGGGTGGTTGTGAGAGTTTCATTGTAAAGTTTGACAGCCTGGTCTGGACAGGAGAGGGAGGAGATTGGGGGCAGTGAGGACGTATGGTGTCTGTGAGTTCCGAGTATTAATGGAGCGGATATTTCTGAATGGATGATGGCAGGTTTGTCCAGAGAAGGCTGGAATTAGTGATAATGAAGGAGATAAGATTGTGGTTAGAGAGAGCATAAAGGAAAATTAGTGAAGTTAGAAAATTGGGGAAAGATGACAGAAGACCAGATCCAGAGAGTTCCCATCCTTGTGGGTTGGGGAGTCAGTAAACTGGAGAGGCCATGAGAGGAGGTTAATGAAAGAAACTGTGAGGCAGAAGGAGACATGGGGAAAAGTTGAAAATCCCCATGATGAGAGTGGGCATTTCAGAAGAGAGGAAGTGTGGGAGCCAGGGGCAAAATGATTCAGAAATGGCGGGAGAGCGGGGGGTCTGTAGACAACTGCGACTTGATGGAAAATGGCTGAAAGAGTCTGGGGGTGTGGACCTCAAAGGAGGGAAAGTGGGGGAGGGTGCAGGAGGAAGACCTGGTAAGTGCAGTGTGGAGAGAGAAGATGCCAACTCCTCCACCCGGCCTGTTTCTCAGGTCTGGGGGTGTGGGTGGAAGTGTAGCCCACCATTAGGTGAGAGCGGCAAGGGAAGCGGTGGTCAGATTGCTGGAGCCATGTTTCATGTAGGGCCAGCAGTTGTGGAGTTGGAGAGAAAAAGGTATGAACAGATGAGTTGTGCAGACGGGGCGGGCGTTCCATAGAGCACACTTAAAAAGGGGCAGAAAAAACGTAAGCGAATGGCAAGCAGGTTAGCAGGGTTTCTATGGGAGGCTAGGAGGAGTTTGGGATGAGCAGTAAAGGAAGGTGGCCCGGGGTGGGAGAGATGTCCCTGCAGCGAGAAGCAGGAGAATGAAAAGAGACAGCAGATGGGTCAGTGATGAATATGAGCGGCGTTTGTGCAGTAAATGTGAGCTGGGTTTGGGGTGGTTGAAAAGGGAAAATACTTGGGATGAGTACATAGGTGAGGGGAAAGGGGAGAGGAGCTTATGTGGAAAAAAACTTGTCTGAGGGCAAGATAGGGTGGTAAGATAGGAGGCAGATGGCTGCAAGGTAGATAGTGATATAAAGCATGGTAATAAGGAGTATGCAAAGAAGTTTAGCAAATTACAAAAAGGTGAAGTCCCTTCTCCCTCTGCTTTCAATTTTAGGATAATTCTAAAGGGTTGCCACTTCTAAATTGCCACTTAAAATTTGGCAGTGAAAATTTGGCCCCCAGACCTCGGCTCCACAGACCACAGCTCTGCAACTTATACTCAACTATGATGAGTTCAACATGAGCATTAGGGCCTTCAGGTGTCGTTAACGGGTGGAGCTACAAATAGCTCTGCACAGAGCAGAAACTTCAAGGTTTTAATGGTTCACTGTTGCTCCTATTCTGATTGGCTGGTTTCTGCCGACCAATGAGAATAGCTTTTAGAATTTGAATTACTGTATTTCCCGGCAATTTCCAATATCCAATTCTTGATATTGCGCCTTCTAGATTTTTGGAAAGTGATTTTTTTATGTATTTTTTATTTTTGAGGTTGAGCTCTTTTTCTTTTTATAAAGGCGATTTTTTTATTCATACTTCGTACGGACATCTTTAATGATTTCTCACTGTTCTCCAGCCTGTCTCACTGGGAATACATGTGAGGCGCATCCCGCACAGCCCCAGTCCCCCCGCGCCCATGTCCCCGACGGCCCCACCCCAGGCGGGGCGCAGGGAACTTTTCCCCCCGCAGTATAAGCGCACCTCCTTGGCCCGGCAAAATTTAGCCCCGCAGCGCCCGATGCGCCTAAGCCCACGCCCCTGCGCCCCAAACACGGGCGAGGCGCGGCGGACTTTACAGGAATTAGACGCACCTGGGCACCGACAAAAATCAAGCGCGAATTTCGCCGAAAAACCGGGGGAAAGGTGCGCCCCGGTGGCGAGATTCATACTGTCGCCCTTAGGTTTTTTTTTAATTGAGAACTATAAGTTTGTTTCCCTATGGCAAAAATAGTAAATAAGTGAATATAGCTAGCACATCGCCATCTCCAAACATAGCAGTCCTACCCGGGCCCTGCGGCCTGAAGGACCCAAAACCCCCTTCTTCGAAAAAAATACACCAGTTTTGAAATGGTACTTTTGTTGTGCGGTCCCTATTTCAATTTTTGCACCAGGGCCCAGTAGCTTCAAGTAATGCCTTTGAGCTGGATGTAGACCCTGAAATAACCAGATGGCAAAACTATTTATACATATATATCCCACACTTGGCCAAATCAAGCATGCATATGTATAGGGACCATGGGACTGGGGGCCAAATAATTGTAAGGTATAGGCCACCTTTACGAATGCTCCTTTCCCCAAAGGGCTATAGCTAATTATCATCTCGATACATGTACAGTCTATGCATGATTCGATGTATACAGATATCCTGAGACGGCTTCCGGCCTTTGCCCCTAGACTGCGAACCTGATTTTGGGTCTTTTGAAGTATATTCGGAGGGGGGGGGGGTTGGGGCCCCTTTCAGTAAAACCCGGGGTTTCCCGGGTGGTGTCTGGTTTGACCCTTTCCCTAGGTTGTGAAAGAAAAAAAAACCTCCCACCTTTTCATCACTGGATAAACAGCCCTCATGTTCTAATAACACAGCGTCTAATTACTTCCCATGTGTCTACAAGCAGGACAAGCTCCCTGCGACTACCTGACCCCCACACTGTATCACGTTCCCTGCAGCAGCTTCACTTTTCTATTCTGACAGGATAACTGTGCCAGCACTATCATCACTCGATGACAACCTCACACTAACACGCTGAATACTTTATGTGAGCACCCGGGCTATCACATGCCTCATCACATGCGGAAACTCATTGCGCCATGCTGCATGCAGGGGCGTAACTAGACTACATAGGGCCCCATAGCAAAATGAGATGGACCCCACCAGCTAATGACAAGAGAATGAAACAGCAGCATCGGTAGCAATAATTAATCCCTTAACACCCTGTGCCATAAAGCTGTAAGATGCCAAAGGTAGGATCAACACAGATGCAGGTGTGTGGTGCATTAGTAATGTGGGCTAGTACGCTGGAATCAGTAGTGCACCCGGTGGACAAGAATCACTTGGAGTAAAGGTACTAGCTTTAGCCTAAACTTCACACACAGCAACATTTCTTACCATATTAGGGCATACACCAACTCTCCCTTTTTTTTGGCGGGGGGGTCCCCTTTTTTTGGGGGCCCCCCCCCCCCCCCCCGGGGGTTTGGGCCTTCCCCCCCCGCCAGCAGACGGGGGGGGTTTTTTAAAAGGGCCCCCGGCCCTTTCCCCAGGGCGGGTGAAGGGGGGGCGCCGGGTCCGCTCACCCGCCCGCGGTCGCACTGTGCGGGGAGGAGGCGGGAGGGAGCGCCCCCCTTCTTTGCCTTCCCTGAAAATATCTAGCGCCGCTGCGCCCCCGTGCATACGATCAGCGGCGCAGGGGAAATGACGCCGGGGGGCTCCACCCCCCCGCGTCCTGAGGGATCGGGCAGGAGCCTGGCCGGAGCTGCAGGAGCCTGGTAGGTAAGTGGAATTTTTTATTTATTTTTATTAAACAGGGGGGCTCTGCCCGGCTACAATGGGGGGGGGGGGTTACCCGCTGGCTACAATGGGGGCAAAACCCTGGGGCACAATGGGGCAATACCTGGCTGGCTAAAATGGGGGCAACTACCTGGCTGGCTACAATGGGGGCAACTACCTGGCTAACAATGGGGGCACACCCCCTAATATAAAGGGGGCACTACCTACCTGACTACTAAAGGGGTCAAAACCTGACTACTAAAGGGGGAACACCGACTTTTTAAAGGGGGCATACCTGGGTAACAAAGGGGGGGAACTAAACCCGGCTAACAAAGGGGGGGGATTTCCCTTTCTACAGAGGGGCATTCTACCTTTACAAGGGGGCAATTTTCCTCCCCGTAAGGGGCATACCTGGCTTAAAAGGGTCTATCTGGGTTTTTTTCCAAAGCCTTATGTAGTTAGGCGGAGTGGGTTAGCTTTTTTAAGGGGCGGGGCACACAAAAAAAATGGGGTGCCCATGCAAATTTTTGCCCCCTTTAAAAATCCTCTTTCCATTTTCAAAAGTTGGCAACTATGTATTAGGGTACACTGTTCTACCACATTTCACCTTTCACAATTGCCCTTTTAGCAATTACCTTGCAGCCAAGCCAAGTTTGTTTGCTCAGCAGTAACTTACAGTAAGTTAACCTAGGAGTGTTAGCAACTAACGCATGACTATTCAGGCCACTGGCCTCCATTCCTTCTGCCTTCCTGATAGTTTCCTCTTACTGCCTTCTCTCCCTCTGTCTATTTTCTTACTCTCATTTTTTGGGGCTCCCCCTCTTTTATTTTGGGGGTATTTTTTTCCAGGGGTAAAATCACTGCCCCCCCGCCTGCTCCTGCTCCACTGCCGGCCACTGTGCAGATGACTCCTGGTAGGATGTAGCATACGCTCAACACTAACTCTAACTAGTAACAGGGCTCTCTAAGCCCCGGTTCACACGGCTTATTCAAGCCGTAATTGCGAGCCGGATTGCGCTCGCAATTCCGGCTTGAATAAGGGGCGGGGGCGCAGCCTGCTGGCCCCATAGACTCCCATTATCCACGACGCGTAGTGCGCCTGGATAATGTGCATGTCACTTTCTCCCCCCGCGGCGGATTCGCTGAGCGGGGAGATGCGACGGAATCCATAGTTCTCTATGAGAGCAGTGGATTACCGTAATGACAGGGACGGATTGGAGCCGTACTGCAGCGCAAATCCAGCGTGGAGTACGGCGCCAATCCACGCCCAAATAAGCCGTGTGAACGGCCCCTAACTCTCAAATCCTACCGCCCTTATCTGCCTGCAGCCCCTACCATCTCCTTCGCACTGTCCCTTGGTAATTTCCTGATTGGCTGTGGGTGAAACTACACTAGTGCTTAAAGCAGCAATACCCCATTTTAAGTGCTAATTCATCATTACACATGGATTACAGACATATACAGTATTTTGCATACATACACAAGACCTCTAGAAGGGTGGTGGCACACCCTGCACATGTATGGTGCAGCGGTCTTATGGAGATATTGAGCATGCCCACTTAATACCCAGTAGGTATCGGCTGTTACTTGTAGCTGACATTAGCAGCTGGGACTGGAGATAGCTTTGGTCCTAGCATTTTATCCACATTGATGCCACAGACAGTGCTCTTAGAAAGGAGTGTTATGTCCCCTTCCTCCACTTCATCAACCACCCTTCCTCTTCCGCAACGCATTTGAGGGGGTGTTGCTTGGTAGTCATGACAACTGGGGTATAAGGAAGACCACCAGGGCTGCCATAATTGTTCTCCTATTCCACAATGTTAAATTAAATGTTAATGTAAAAAAAACTAAAGTTTTTAAAAAATCTAAACATATAAATAAATGTTAAAAGTTGCAAACACCACCTATTCCTATTTGACAACTAAATCAAAAAATCTAAATTTATAAACAAATTCAACATAATTGATATTACTGCATCTGTAAAAATCTAGGGCCACATGTATGAAAACTGTCTAGATCTAAAATTCACTTTGTTACCCGTAGCAACCAATCAGAGCCCATAGCAACCAGAGTGCCCCTTTCATTTCATATAGTGCTCTGGAAGAATGAAGGGGCACTCTGGTTGCTATGGGCAACAAAGTGAGTTTTAGACCTAGACAGTTTTCATACATGTGGCACCTAGTCTATTAAAATAGAGCATTATTTATTCTGCCCAATGAATGCCATAAAAAAATCCTAAAAAACATCTGAATTGTGGTTTTTTGCTTGCTTCACCTTCCCCCAAAAAAGTGAAATATCCTGAAATGGTACCAATAAAAAGCACAATTCAGCCCACAATAAAACAGCACTTACACAGGTCGTTCAAATAAAAAAAAAATTACAAATCAAAGCAAGCTTATGGGGTTGTCTCACTACAAAGATTGCTTTTTATGTTAAAGATCTTGCAAAAACAAGTCACTTTGCTATATGTGTCCATTACCAGTGTCCTATATATTACTAGATATTCCCTCTTGTATGGGCTGCATCAGCTCCTCAGGTCGCTATAGCTACAGACCTGTTCACTTTCTCCTGATAGGCTGCCAGCACTGGTTGCTATAGCTACAGACCTGTTTGATCTCTCCTGATAGGCTGCCAGCGCTGGTCACTATAGCTACAGACCTGGCTTCTACTGCAGCCTAGTAGAAGCCAGTAAACACGCCCCTGAATTCAAAGTGAAACCAAGAAAACAGGACTGAGATAAGATGAATCAATGTAGTGAGACAACCCCTTTTTGGTTTTTTTTGTAATAGTAAAAGCAACACAAAAAATATAATGTGGGCATCACTACAATTTACACAGTAAACTCTGTAAAAGTTAGTCTTCTTAAAAACATTTTTTGGAGCTTTCCAATACATTATGTGGTGATTCATATGTTGCCATTAAAAAATAATCCAAGAATACATGTTTTCTACATGTTTGACGTTTAATGCTTTTAGGAAGTTGTCTAAATAAAGTTTAAAATTTTATATGGCCCATAACATTATTCTTGGATTACTGTGGACCGGGATTGGAGACCGTATATGGTGCCAGTGAGGGTCTAAATAGTTATTAAATTAGTGGCAACTATATATATAAGTGGCCATTAAAAAATAAGACATGTCCCACAAAAAACAAGCCCGTCATACAGCTGTGTTGATGGAAAAATGTAAAAGTTCTGGCCCTTGGAAGGCGTTGAGAAAAAATGAAAATCCAAAAATAGCTGTGGAGTTGAGGAGTTAAAGGTATAAATAATATCGCCATATCTCAGAGAATGCACATACTGTCGTAGTGTCCCCAACTTGTTATACCGTACACCAATGGTCTTGCCCCAAAAGGGTCCCCCTCTGCCTCTGGGCTCCACAGCAGCTGCTACGGCTATCGGTACATACTGCTGCATGCTCACACTCGCTCGGCACGCTCACACTGACACTTGCCTCATGACATTGCTTTAATTAGATATGAAATATGGTCTCCAATATGTCTGACACATACCACAAAAAGATATACTGCAATGTTCTCGTAGATTTTGGAAAAACACGTGTAAAACAATGACAGACTTGAAAGATTAATGTATCCTAAATGAACATTGGTTTCTATGGAGCCAATAAATAGAAAACAACCAGGTTGACATATACTCCGCTACGGTTATCAGCAAGTATATACTGTACCTCATCTGTAGTGTCCAAACGTGGTATGAACAGATTCATTATATAGGTCTGTGATCATTCAACTGGCCCCCAATCAGATGACAAACAAGCAAGCAATTACTTGTCCACTGATCGGCTCATTTATGCAAGGAAACTGCTCATTGGTTTGGCAGCACATTTCCCCATATAACAAGTGTTTGAGGGACACCCGGCCGTATGGACCATCGTTCCTCTTTCCAATGTAGAATCTGTGTAAAAACCTTTTAAAGCCGCGGTGTCAGACTCAATTTTGCCGAGGGCCAAGCCAGTATTATGGGTGTCTGGATAGGACTGTCAGAGCTGTGCTACCATCCGTGAGCAGGTGAATAGAGCAGTGTGGAGGTGTGCCCGGAGCTCCAAATACAAAACGGTGCCCACTCCCTGTGCTGTGCACCACCTGTGCCAAGCACTGGCTGCATCCTCCAGGTAAAGTGGAGAGCAGGTTCTTCTGTGTCCACACCTTGTCTATCACTGCTCACTGTCTCAGGGGCCATATAAAAGGAAGTGGCGGGCCAGATTTGGCCCATGGGCCTTAAATTTGACACATATGTTTTAAAGGGATTTTGCCAAGAAGTGAGTTCCTTACCTAACAGGCTGATACTCCCCTCTTGAGGCCTGAAAAAAGGGGCGTTGTGTTTCTATGTTTAAAAAAACAAGTACCTCCTCTGTGATGTCATCACTCCACCTCCCATGCACGCTCCTGATACTCAGTCTCTGTAATTGAGCAAACATTGTTTTGCTAATGCACAGAGGAGAACTGTATTGTGCACAAGCTATATGCATTTTATTTCTCCCTCTTATTTGCTCAGGAGAGAAGATAAACTCAGTAGACAGCCTTCTTTCATTCCTTTAGGAACGCTGCAGAGGGAGAGGGAGGGGGCTGAGCAGAGAGCTAGGGAGCTCTGCATGTTTACTCAGATAATTACATTACAACCAGTGAATTCTATATACAAAAGATACAAGATCTTTCTCCCCAGTCCCTTCAATGTTTGTTCATGTTCCCTGCCATCAGATAAGAAGTGCAAACAACACAAGCCCGGCCAGATCAGCTCCTGTCAGCTCCGGTCGTGTCTAATTTAAACTGTCAGGAAACTAAAGGCATGTAAGGAAGGCTGTAGATCTCACATGCTTCACTTTTTTGATGACATGTATTTAGAAAATTGATTAAATACCCATTTTGGAGGATCCCACGTCAACATTAGATCGTGGCAAAACCCCTCTAAAGAGAACCTGTCACATAGATTATGCCCCCCTGGCTGAGGACAGAACAAGCTAGTGTCAGGCATGCTGTTTCCAGTGCTGTGTCCCTTATTCTGTAAGATGTTGGAGTTTTTGTGTATCTAATGCTCAAACCTGCAGTTTTCAGCCAGAAGAGTCATTGAAAGTCCATTTTTTTCAAACCACGCCCCCTGAGGCTAGCTTCGCCCACCTCAACTAACAAACCTATTACTTTGAATAGGTAGAAACATGTGAATAACTGTCAGTGGGCGGGGCTAGCCTTTGGTGGGTGGAGCTAACACCTGCGCATGAATAAGATTCGAGAGGTAAATGCTCTAAAACTCCAGCATCTTACAGTATGAGACACAGCGCTGGAAACAGCAGGTCTGACACTAGCTTGTGCTGCCCTCAGCAAGAGGGGCATAATCTATGTGACAAGTAACCTATTAAGTGATCAATGAATCATCTTGTTATCATGTGGGACAGGACTCTTTAAGAACAATTCTCATCCGGTGTAAAAGACCCTTAGAGAGATTTATTACAAACCCTGAGATGTTTTAAAGAGATTTGTGTATGACCTGCTATAGACATGAAACACGTATTTTTAGGCTGGCTTTGTTCCTAAGGGTAGGGATACACAGTGGTGGCCAATAGTCCTGCCAACAATGCGTTCTCCAATGGCCTCACGACATTTCGGCAAACTCATGTGGCCACTGGTGGACACATAGAAGGTAGGATTCATTCTGTCACTTCCTACCCTTAGCTGAGAGTTTTGGGGAGAATGATTGACAGCTCTCTTTCTGTAGCTGGCTTTAGTGGGATCTGCAGGCAGTCTATTATCAATTGTGGGACACATACATTATTATGGTAAGATATCCCAATTAAAAATGGTTGGTTTTAAATGGTCTCTCCGCCTCATTTATCATTGTTATCATTAATATACTGCTGCCCACTTTCTTCCTCCGAACACAATGTCACCATTGCAGCCGCTGATTGCTTGCAGTGGTCATGTGCCAAATCAGTGGCTGCAGCAGTGACGCCCCCGTTTGGAAAAAGAAATAAGTAAACAGATGACCAAGTAGAGTGGGGACAGCACAATGCCGGATCACAGGGGAGGGGTGAGTATAAAGTTTTTTATTAAAATTGGGCAGCGGTGTGCTGATACTAGAAAAGAAAACAACCTAACAACCGTTACCATACATGCCTAGTAACCAGCGCATATACTCCTCCTCTACAAAAGGTTTTGATTTTAACAACGCGTGTCATGTTCTACATACAAACCTTTCAACCTGACAAAGTGTTTGTATGTAAACCACGAAACGCATTGCTGAACTAAAAACCTGTTATAGAAGAGGAGTATATTTGCTAGTTACTAGGCATATATGGCTAGCCTATGTCTCCACTGCACACAAAAAACGTCCGTTTCCTCATCGTTTTACGTTTTCAAAAAATGCTAAAAAAATGACTGAAAAGACTTGTATAGTAAGAACATCCTGCTGTTTCCACAGGACATTTTTTTTTTTTGCTCATTCGATTTGCTGGTCGTTTTTTTTTTAAAAAAAACATGTTACAAAAAACGACTGAGCAGCGCAGAAAATTTACTATTGGAGTCTATAGTAAAGCGGCGGATGTTTTTTGTCGCATTTTTTGCAGAAATACACAGAAAATCTAATGCTTTGCATTTCTTAAAAAAAGCACCAAAAAACACTGCAATAAACGCAAAACACGACAAAAAACTGACGTTTTTTTCAGCGGCTTTTGAACAAAAGTGAACAAAAAACTCAGTTTTAAGAACGTTTTTAAGATTTGGTTTTCAGGTCGTTTTTTTGGGCTACTGCAGTGTAGACAGAGCCTTACGGTTGTTAGCCAAGCCGGACCCTGACTTTTGTGCACATTCTCGGTATCTTATGGAGTCTCTTTGAGGAAACAGAATAATTGATTAGAATATGGAGAGGATGCAGATTTTCTCTTTCAGGGGAGGAAGGTACTGCCGCCCTCTACGCTACAGACTTGAGAGGCACAAGTTGTTAAGTGACGTGAGTATATTTCTTTGCTCAGTAGGGATACACAATTATAAATGAATTGGGAGGTCTGCAGTGTGACTATAACATATTTCCTCCAAATTTTTGGGGCTAGAGCCATCCCCTACAACTCACTGTAGTGGAACTGCCAATTGTCCTCACCCTTCCTCTCCTTTCATGCGGCAGCCAGGCAGCGGGTGCATTGTTTGGAGAGGTATTACAGTGCCCCTCTCAGGATAAGGCCCTCCAGCAGTAATTAGATAGATAGCTTCCTGTAGCTGTGGACGACTGATGAAAGGTGGCTGAAAACAGCCCACCCAGGTACCTGCAGTAGCGGGATTTTGCACAAAAGGCTATGACAATATTTTTATACCATGGCATTCACCTTTACTTTCTATCGCAGAGGTCTCATACCACTGCTTCCGCTGCTATAGAAGTGTTAACAATTTATCATATTCCCTTGAAATGCAGTACTTTTAATACAATACATATAAAATGCATAAAACAAACATGCTTTGGATTGTCATATTGCAAACTGGAATTTTGGCGTCTTCTCTCAAGCTGCCTTTGACAAAAAAGTCCTGCATTTCCTATGTATGGGTGGCCATAAAACCTGACCACAAAATCATGGTCAGTGATAACCATTGTGTCTATAGGGGACATGGTGACGGTCTAATAAATATATAAAAAATTATCCGACATGCTAAGGCCTGGTTCCCATCTGTGTCAGAGGTTAAATTCGGAGCCTCCATTGCAGAGGTGGAACTGGACCTGTTTTACAACAGACACCAATGGTGCCTGACCAGGGGCGTAGCTACAGGGGGTTCAGTGGTAGCAGTCGCTACCGGGCCCTCCGGCCTCAGGGGGCCCCAAATGCCCTTATGCCACAGCATTGTAAATGGCACAGGGTAGAGGGGGGACCCCATTTCACTATTTGCACTAGGGCCCAGAAGCTTCAAATTACGCCTCTGTGCCTGACAGACCCCTTATTGACTACCCGAGGTCCATCGTGTTTCCACCATGGTGTCTGTTGACCTCATAGAACAAATAGTGCATCTTACTGTACAATTTTTTCTTAGATTCCTAATTAAAATTGTGACAGAAGTAACCGAATGCTGATGTGAGCCAGTCCTTAAAATGTGTTAGTCATAAGGTATCTTCAACACAATTGTAGCACTACATGATTGATTTCTTGCTGTTCCTAACAAACATGGAAGGTGCTACACAGCGGTATACACAGTAGAGAGGCCCCCCTATGGCAAAGCTCAAACTGAACCACCCGTTATGATGTTGGGTTTTTCCATCCAGGTTCTGTTGCTTATTTCCATCTGCACCCGTTTGAGTTAACTCCTTATGGGCGCATTCCCACGGCAATGGACAAATACCGGTCGGTTTATCCGATCAGTAGTTGTCTGGTTTGTGTGCCGTGCACACGGCCGCGGGGGGGGAAGGCTTTTCTCCACGATTAGCAGAGAAAAACCCTCTCCCTTCACATTGACATGCACATACTCCGTCCGAAAACCGGACGAAAGAATGTGCATGATCAATGTTTTCCGGGCTGCTGCACGGGTTTTCCATAGGAGCCCTTTGTGCTCATTTATGGCTGATTTTTCAGCCGGTCTGCAAAACCGCAAACCGCCTGAAAAACCGTCCGAAAACCCTTGCCGTGGGGACATGCCCTATGTCTTTGCTAATAATGCCGTCGCTCGGGAAGTCCCATGTATGTGACCAAACTGAACTAGACCCTCTCTCTCCAAAGGCCTCATAGAAACTGTAAACTTTTAATATCCCTAGACCATGGTGTATCCTTACATTAATCCCTTCACTTGCGTAGACCACCAAATATACTGACATTAACCCCTTCACTTCTCTAGACAACCAGGAATACTGACATTAACCCCTTCACTTCTCTAGACCTCCAAGTAGATTGACATGAACCTCTTAACTTCCCTAGACCACCAAGTATACTGACATGAACCTTTTCCCTTCCCCAGACCAACAAGTATACTGACATGAACCTCTTCACTTCCCTAGACCAACAAGTATACTGACATTAACCTCTTCACTTCCCTAGACCACCAAGTATACTGACATGAACCTCATCACTTCCCTAGACCACCAAGTATACTGACATGAACCTCTTCACTTCCCTAGACCAACAAGTATACTGACATTAACCTCTTCACTTCCCTAGAGCAACAATTATACTGACATGAACCTCATCACTTCCCTAGACCACCAAGTATACTGACATGAACCTCATCACTTCCCTAGACCACCAAGTATGCTGACATGGACCTCTTCACTTCCCTAGACCACCAAGTATACTGACATGAACCTCTTCACTTCCCTAGACCACCCAAGTATACTGACATGCATCTCTTCACTTCCTTAGACCACCAAATATACTGACATTAACCCATAGTTGCCAACTTTTGAAAATGAAAAAGCAGGAGATGTTAGTGGGCGGCGCACGTAGCGCGGCACAGCAAAAATTTGCGTGGACACGCCCATCTTGTCGGTATGCCACGCCCCTTCAAAAAGCCACACCCACTCCACCTAACTGCATAACGGCTTTGGAAGAAAGCCAGGTAGATGCCTTTATAGCCAAGTAGTAACCCCCCCATAAGCAGGTAGTGCCCCTTACAGGCAGGTAGATGCTCCCTTGTAGCCGAGTAGATGCCCCCTCTGTAGCCAGGTAGGTGCCCCCCTTTGTTTGCCAAGTAGGTGCCCCCCTTTGTTAGCCTGGTAGGTGCCCCCCTTTGTTGCCAGGTAGGTGCCCCCCTTTGTTGGCAGGTAGGGCCCCCATTGCTTGCCAGGTAGTGCCCCCATTGTTTGCCAGGTAGGGCCCCCTCTGTTGCCAGGTAGTGCCCCCTCTGTTGCCAGGTAGTGCCCCCATTGTTGCCAGGTAGTGCCCCCTCTGTTGCCAGGTAGATGTCCCCACTGTTGCCAGGTAGTGCCCCCATTGTTGCCGGGTAGATGTCCCCTCTGTTGCCAGGTAGTGCCCCCTCTGTTGCCAGGTAGTGCCCCCTCTGTTGCCAGGTAGATGTCCCCTCTGTTGCCAGGTAGTGCCCCCATTGTTGCCAGGTAGATGCCCCTCTGTTGCCAGGTAGATGTCCCCTCTGTTGCCAGCTAGTGCCCCCTCTGTTGCCAGGTAGATGTCCTCTCTGTTGCCAGGTAGTGCCCCCATTGTTGCCAGGTAGTGCCCCCATTGTTGCCAGGTAGTGCCCCCATTGTTGCCAGGCAGAGCCCCCCATATAGCTAATAAAAATAAAATAATAAAATCCACTTACCTCACCAGGCTCCTGCAGCACGGCTGCTCCGGACGATCTCCTCAGCGGCGCAGGGGGAAGTGAGAGCAGCCGCGCGTCACTCCCCTGCAGCCGCGCGTCACTTCCCCTACGCCGCTGACCTGTATGTACGGCGCACACACCAGCGCCGGACATACAGGGGGAGGAGGGAGCGATCCCTCCTGCCTCCTCCATGCACAGCGAGACTCCGGGCGGGTGAAGCGGGCGCAGCGGCCGCTTCACCCGCCTGTGGGAACGGACCGGCGGAGCCAGAGTAGTGCACTAGCGCTACTCTGTCGCCGCGGCCATTTAAAGAGCCCCCGTCGCCTGTTGGCGGCGGGAGGAATGCCAACTCCCCCGGGAGGGCGGGAGGGGACCCCAAATAGCGGGACCCCCCCGCCAAAAACGGGAGAGTTGGCATGTATGCATTAACCTCTTCACTTCCCTAGAGCAACAATTATACTGACATGAACCTCATCACTTCCCTAGACCACCAAGTATACTGACAAGAACCTCTTCACTTCCCTAGACCAACAAGTATACTGACATGAACCTCTTCACTTCCCTAGACCAACAAGTATACTGACATGAACCTCTTCACTTCCCTAGACCAACAAGTATACTGACATGGACCTTTTTACTTCCCTAGACCAACAAGTATACTGACATGGGCCTCTTCACTTCCCTAGAGCAACAAGTATACTGACATGAACCTTGTCACGTCCTTAGACCAACAAGTATACTGACATTAACCTCTTCACTTCCCTAGAGCAACAAGTATACTGACATGAACCTCATCACTTCCCTAGACCACTAAGTATACTGACATGGACCTCTTCACTTCCCTAGACCCACCCAGTATACTGACATGCACCTGATCACTTCCCTAGACCACAAAGTATACTGACATGGACCTCTTCACTTCCCTAGACCACCAAGTATACTGACATGAACCTCATCACTTCCCTAGACCACAAAGTATACTGACATGGACCTCTTCACTTCCCTAGACCACCAAGTATACTGACATTAACCTCTTCACTTCCCTAGACCACCAAATATACTGACATGAACCTCATCACTTCCCTAGAACCACAAAGTAAAAACTGACATGGACCTCTTCACTTCCCTAGACCACCAAGTATACTGACATTAACCTCTTCACTTCCCTAGACCACCAAATATACTGACATTAACCTCTTCACTTTCCTAAACCTCCAGGTATACTGACATTAACCTCTTCACTTCCCTAGACCTCCAAGTATATTGACATGAACCTCTTAACTTCCCTAGACCCTCCAAGTATACTGACATGAACCTTTTCACTTCCCCAGACCAACAAGTATACTGACATGAACCTCTTCACTTCCCTAGACCAACAAGTATACTGACATTATCCTCTTCACTTCCCTAGACCACCAAGTATACTGACATGAACCTCATCACTTCCCTAGACCACCAAGTATACTGACATGAACCTCTTCACTTCCTTAGACCATCAAGTATACTGACATTAACCTCTTCACTTCCCTAGACCACAAAGTATACTGACATGAACCTCTTCACTTCCCTAGACCATCAAGTATACTGACATGAACCTCTTCACTTCCCTAGACCAACAAGTATACTGACATTAACCTATTCACTTCCCTATACCACAAGTATACTGACATTAACCTATTCACTTCCCTAGACCACCAAGTATACTGACATTAACCTCTTCACTTCGATAGACCACCAGATATACTATTATTAGGCCCTACACTGCCTGGACCAACACATAGACTGACAGTAACACCTTTGTTGCTCTAGGATTGCAGATATTAACCTCTTCACTACACTAGACCACCAGGGATGTAGACAATAGACTTCCCTGTACTTGACCCGGAGGCTGTTTAATACAAACATAAGAGGTCACTAGTGTGTGGTGGTTTTTTTATCCTGTACTTTTGTATTTGCCGAATGCCCGCTGTTGGCTGTTTTTTTATGGTGAAAAAATAAAGGAACAGTTTATCCGTGATTGGAGGATAACTAGTGCCATCCTTTTTTCCCTGTTTGGGTCAATTTTGGTTGCAGTAAGAAGTCACTAGTGTTATAATGGCACATTTTAGGTGAGGGCCCTGATACACATTTTCTTTGGGGCCCAAAACCCCTTTAAGTTACATCTCTGACCTGCAGGAACCATTGTATTTAATACTCTTAATCCTTAGAAAAACATTTAGCATTTGTTGAATCTGAGCAATCTGCGGATTAAAAGTGTAAGTGATCCCTGCACAGAACAGCAGAGGGCTCTGTACGTGTGTGAATGGGTTCTATGCCGGCGTCCTGGACTCAGTGACTCTTTCCCTCACTTAGCCCACAGCCCTGGTATCTATAGCGTCTGGAACCTGAACTTCGCTTCATATTAATACTGTGCTTCTTGTTAACTATTGGATTGTTGGCTTTAGTTATATATTTTATCTGCATTCTGATAGAACTGGTATTTACTTCAGAATGACATGGGAGATATGAACGAACACACTTATTTGTTCTAGATACAAATTGCCTTTAGTTTAGTAAGAACATATATATTTCGCACCTAACCTGGAAATTCATATGGGTTCCACGTGTCTCCTGTGGAATTTTTGAAACTATGATAGTTATTTTTCCAGCTCCCTCAAGGCAGCTACTGTCACAAAAAGCTATCTGTTTCTGCAATGAAAGTATATTGTAAAATTGATTTAATCCAGCATCAAACCAAACCATTGGGCAGCGGGCTACAAATCAAACATCTTGGATTATAGATGGGCACAGAGAAATATATATCACGTTCTAAAGTCTACCCCTAACAAACAGTCCAAAATTCTGTGATTCATTTCTTAATGATCCAATGGTGGTGGAAGCTCTAGTTTTCTAGTACAGAACTGTAAAGTCTCCGCATATCCAGGGATTTAAATGATAACATTCTGGCAGCCTGTGGTCAACACTAGGGGGAGCTTAGGAGTTAACTGTATACTGTTTATACAATGGACATAAATAAAAACAGCATGCAATAAGCTCCTGAGCTCCCCTAGTGGTGACTGACATAATTTTAACGCTACATCTGTTCAGAGATTTGGAACTTAGTGGGACTGTTATTGACATATATTAAAGGAATGATCCCATCTTGAACTTTGATGGCATATTGATAGGCTATGCCATCAAAATGTAAAAGGTGTGGGTTCTTCCTCTGGGATAGGACACGCCATCAAAATGTGATAGGTGTGAATCCCACCTCTCATATAGGACACACCACCAAAATGTGATAGTTGTGGGTCTCACCTCTGGGATAGGATATGTCATCAAAATGTGATAGGCGTGGGTCCCACCTCTGGGATATAACACACCATCAAAATGTGATAGGTGTGAATCCCACCTCTCATATAGGACACACCACCAAAATGTGATAGGTGTGGGTCTCACCTCTGTGATAGGATATGTCATCAAAATGTGATAGGCGTGGGTCCCACCTCTGGGATAGGACATTCCATCAAAATGTGATAGGTGTGAATCCCACCTCTCATATAGGACACACCACCAAAATGTAATAGGTGTGTGTCCCACTTCTGGGATAGGAGATGCCACCAAAATGTGAAGGTGAGGGTCCCACCTCTGGGATAGGACATGCCATCAAAATGTGATGGGTGTGGGTCTCACCTCTGGGATGGAATATGCCATCAAAATGTGATAGGTGTGGGTCCCACCTTTGGGATAGGACACACCATCAAAATGTGATAGGTGTGGGTCTCACCTCTGGGATAGGACACGCCATCAGAATGTGATAGGTGTGTGTCCCACCTCTGGGATAGGACACATCATCAGAATGTGATAGGTGTGTGTCCCACCTCTGGGATAGGACACGTCACCAGAATGGGAGAGGTGCGGGTCCCACCTCTGGGACCCGCACCTAGTTCAGGAAAGGACCCTAAAAATCTCTATTCAGAACAGAGACTCGGGAGCTTTCTGGGAGTTCTAAGTACAAACGAACACACAGTTCACCTGTAGTGGGAACTCCCATAGAACAGAATGGACAGTTGTGTGCAAGTGCAACCGACTCTCTGTTCTAAATGCAGACTTCCAGGGGCCTGTTCCCAGAGGAGGAACCTGCACCTATCAGAATTTGTTGTCTATCAGTATTCTATGAAAGTGCCAGGAGCAAAACCCTTTTAAGAAATGAATCATCAAATTTTTGGCCACATTTTGCTGGACATTCACTTTAGAGTTAGGAATCCTATAAGAGGATGTTTGATAAGTGAGCAGCCCAAAATAATATATTCCTGATATTAGATTCAAACTTGTGTGGTATTTGCACACAAAAGGGGGTTTTCCCTCCCTTTTTAATCAAAGTAAAGCCTGTAATAAAAAAAAAATTATTTTCACCTCTCATGTATTTTTTCCCAGCGATGCGTTTTCCGGGCCTCCCCCCGGGTCTTCTTTTTCTTCCCGTTTGGGGGAAGGGGAACGTACCAGGTTTCTGATTGGCTACAGCAGTCATGTGACATTGCCCGATGTCATGACTTGGAGCCATCACTTTCAATGTTCTGTTCAGGTAAGAGAAAAACCCGGGAGAGGATTGTCAGAAGCATCACTGGAACCAACTTCATTACAGGAATAAATGTGTTTTTTGTTATTTTCTCACAGAATCAGCACCTACTCTCACACAAAGGTGACATGGACAACCCCTTGAAGTGTCTCCGTGTCTGTCGGCTTCCTTAGACACTTTTGACCCAATAATCTTTAAAATAGCTAATAGAGCACTTGACATTTTCAGCCATTTGCTCCAAGAAAGGCTTCTGCCAAAGCTGTCCCAGAACGATCCCAGGCACTGGGTAACGTATGCAGCTATAAGGTTCCTTCCAAAGAAGGATGGAAAATTGGTTCTTCACAATAATCAAGATTATCTCCTCTCCCTGGGAAAAGAGCTTTGCTAAGCAAACAAGGGCAGGTCTCTGCAGAATTAGATTTTAAGGGGCCGCGTCATGAAAGCGCTGCACCTGTCAGTTGCATCTTTGCATGTGTCCTTTTTTGACGTGTTCAGAACGCCGCCATTTGGGGTGGATTATAAATTGTTGGGCCCCCCAATGGGTTGCTGATAATGTTTTTCACTAATGCCACACATGGGCACCGGCGGTTGGGGTGGTTTTGCCTCTGCTTATACTAAGGGGCAGGGGACGTTTGGGGAAAAACTTCTCTGTGAACGTTGAGTGAGAGCTCCTGTCACCAGCTCTGTTAGACCACACTGTTATCACAGAGCAGAATGTACTTTGGTCATACATGTATACAAACACATTGTACCTCTTCCTTCTGACTTTTATCATGCTATATCCATTGAGGCTTATTTGCCATGCTAACATTTGCCAACCATGGGAACATTCAGCTTTAATCCGACCGGCGCCTGAATATTTGTCACATAATAACCCTTAAAAGGGGTTTCTTAAAAATAAAAAAAATAATAATAATTAAAAATTACCTTTATTTATAAGCGCCAAAATATTCACAGCACTTTACAATTTGTTGGGGATGGACGACATACATTGCACAAAAAAAGCTACTTACAGGGAAAACACAAGGTGGAGGGCCCTGCCGCGAGGCTTACAATCTATTGGGGGTCTGTAGGGTGAGATGAAGGGTAAAATGCGTTTTACTATGGGCCAGCCATGTGACATAAAAAATGTTTTTTTATTAAAATTGGGGGACCTGCCCCCAAACAGTACATCTATATACAGATAAGTCGAAAAAAAGTGCGCTAGGAGTGGGAGGGGGGGTTTGCCATTAGGATTTTGGTAGACCAACGAGAAAATGTGTTTTTCAGGGCCTCTTTAAAACCCTAGGGTTTGAAGGCTGATCGCCCGCGGGGGCAATTCCGAAATTGGGGGCGCACGTGTAAATCTTTTAATGGCATGGGGGTTTTGGGTGTTAGGAATGTAATCGAATCATCAGCAGAGCGGGTAGGGTGGTAGACAGAGATGAGGGGGGAAATGTAGGGGAGTGCACGCTGTGGAGAGCTTTATGTGTAGAGTGATGAGTTTATGTTGTATTTATAGAATGGGGAAACCCGTGCATGACTGACACAGGGGAGAGGCATCAGTAAGGCTGGAAAGAAAGACAACCCGGGTGCTGCATTCAGGGGCAGATTGGAAGGGGAGATTTCACAGAGGGAGATGATAAGCAAAGGGTTTTTCAGTGCAAGACAGATTGAATAAAAGCAACAATGAAGTCTGATTTTTTCACAGGGAAAAGGGCGGCGGGGGAGTTTTTTTGAGGTCAGGTGACAGGAGGGGCAAGGGGTTGGATTATGGGGGGAAAGGCAAAACAAATCTAATATAACCCCCAGACAGCGGGCCTGCGCCTAGAGTTAGGTGGGGGGCCACACACGAAACAAAATAGCAGGATTGGGTCGTTAGTAATGGGGGAAGACAAGAAGTTCATTCTAGTGAGGTTTAGATTAAGAGGGGAGAAGAATGAGTTGGGGACAGCAGATAGACAGTCACTGGTGTTTGTTGGAGCGGGGGTGATGTTTTTGGGAAGAGGGGTATAATTGGGGGTCACCGCGGAGATGGGACTGGGAAGCAAAATCACTGTTGGTTTGTCCAATTGGTGCTGTGTAGATAAAAAAGATGAGAGGACCTAGAACTGATCCCTGTGGAACCCCAACAGCAAGAGGAAGAGGAGGTATAAAATGAAAATGAGACACTGTCTTACAATAGACATTTATGGCATATCACTAGGTTAGGTGTCTGATAGATGTGGTTCCTAACTCGGGGACCAGTGCCTATCTACCTATTTCGAGATTGGAGTTCCGAGTACAACCGAGCGGGAAGCTTGTATGCAGGCAGAGATTGCAGAGGCCAGTGCATGACCGCAGCATCACATGACCAGTGAAAATGGCGTCATCGATAGGAAGCACCTATTGACTGGAAAATTAAGTTTTTCCTTCTTTTTTTAAGACTCCTGACCAGCAGACACTTTTTTTTAGGAACTAATGTACAACTCCTTTAAGTGATATCAGAAGATTAAAAAAAAACTGATAAATATTTTTAAGCCCTTATCTATACAGCAAACTCAGTTAAAGGGTTGTTCTCACAAAGCAAACTGTACTGCACAGCTAGCTGTGAGCCTACCGTGCATGAGAATGAGGAGGATGGTGCTTGCGGCTCCCCATTCACCTGTATAGGAGCTCTTGAATATAGTTGAGCGCACACACTATATTCTGGACTCCCATAGAAGTGAATGTGCCTAAAGCCATGTTAAATGGATCTTCCCATGAAGCAAAGTGTACTGCACAGCTCAGCTCTCAGCTAAGAACAAACCGACATAAGAATGAGGAGGGTGATGCTTGCGGTTGTCCTCTTCATTCACTGCTCTGGGAGTTCAGAATATAGTCGAGTGTGTGCGCTTGGCTATATCTTGGAGCTCCTATACAGGTGAATGGGGAGCCGAAAGCACTACCCTACTCATCCTCATGCATGATTAGCTAAGAGCCGAGTTGTGCAGTACACTTTACTTCATGAGAGCACCTCTTTAACATGGCTTTGTTTTAAAGTCAAAGGGACAGAGATGTACAGAATAGGCGCACAGATTTCTATGGCTGTTATATAATGGATATTTAAAGGGGGGGTCTCACTACATTGATTCATCTTACCTCAGTTCTGTTTTATTGGTTTCATTTTGTATTCAGGGGCGTGTTTACTGGCTGCTACTAGGCTGCAGTAGAAGAAAGGTCTGTAGCTATGTAAACCAGTGATGATAGCCTATCAGAATAGATCAAACAGGTCTGTAGCTATAGCGACCTGAGGAGCTGATGCAGCCCATACAAGATATCTCAGAATAGGCAGGACACTGTTAATGGACACATATTACAAAGTGACTTGTTTTTAACATAAAAAGCAATCCTTGTAGTGAGACAACCCCTTTAAGATCTATGGCATATTGTATGACTGTGTGCATGAGGACAGATTCCATGGTGGACTCCCTCAGAAGTCCTCCATGTTTTGATGGACATGTGTTTGTCTTCCAGGTCATTGATTTCCCTGACAGCTGCCGACTCCTGCCCATAGGTCTTCTGGGGTCATAATAGTGCATGTATTATTCATGGGTTATGTCTAAAGCTTCCATTTTGTTGTGGTTGTGGAGTGCAGCGAGCCTCATCTCATGTGTAATAGGGATCAGATGCCCATCTGGACACATAGACACAAGGGAAAAGTGATTTTATCTAGATTATAATCATTACAGGTAATTAGTTGGCTGCACTTATCATGATCTGGTCAAATTCAGATCTTCTCTATCACCGCACTTCCTAGCGGCAGAGCATGTGATTATTTGAAGAATCCCAGAAGATTATTTTATTTCTTAGAAATATTTGGAGGGAGAAGTATTAGAAAATAATGAATTCAGACAGAGGCCTTGAGATACTCTGCAAAATCCTTTGCTATGACTTCGTTTAGGGCGCAGTCGCTTTCCTGCAATTTCTTTCTACAACAAAAAGTTGGAACACTGTAAGATTTGGAAATCTCTTCTCGCCATGTTTTATTCACAACAGAACATAGATCACATCTCAGAAGGTTTAGACCTTTTTCCTCTTCATGAAAAATTAACTCATTTGGAACTTAATGGCAGCAAAACATCTCAAAAAGTTGGACCATGTCTTGCATTGTGAAGCATCCCCTCTTCTTATTACAACAGTCTGTAACTGTTTGGGATGCAAGGAGTTTTGGGAGAGGAATGTTGTTCCATTCTTCCTTGATGTAGGGTTCTCCGTCAGGCTCCGACTGGCCCACAGGGGAATAGGGGAAACCCCCGGTGGGCCCTTGAGCATGGTAGACCTGGAGTTGATTTTTAACTGCATATACATCCTCAGAAGAGGCATAGAAAGCCAGAAAGCAAGAAGCAGAGTATAGGCGGCATCTACAGTCATTTACAGTAGCTGTAGGGTGGATCCCTAAAATAAACACCACCGGTGGGCCCATGGAAACTCAATTGGTGGGCCTCTAGAGTCAACTTCACCTGTGGGCCCTAGGCACACCAGTCCGACACTGTTCTCCGTGCTCAACAGTCCAGGTTTTTGCTGGATTTTTTGTTCCATAATGCGCCAAATGTTTTCTCTTGGTGAAAGGTCTGGACTACAGGCGGCCAAATCAGCACCCGGACCTTTCTTCTGACAAGACATGCTGTTGTAATGGATGCAGTATGTGGTTTAGCATTGTCCTGCTGAAATATGCAAGGTCTTCTCTGACAGAGACGTTATCTGGACAGGAGCAAATGTTGTTCTAAAACCTCTAAAAACCTCTATATGCTGCTGAGCATTGATAGAGTCTTTCAAAATGTGTAAGCTGCCCAGGCCACAGGCACTAATGCAACCCCACACCATCAAAGATGCAAGCTTTTGAACTGTGTCCTATTAACAAGCTGGATGCTCCCTCTCATCTTAAGTCTGCAGGACACGGCGTCTGTGGGTTTGTATATGAATTTTACATTTTCATTTATCTGACCACAGAACAATTCTCCAGTTGGCTCAGTCCAATTTAAATGGCCCAGAGAAGATGGCAGCACTTCTGGATTGTATTGATGGCTTCTTATATCCTACATTTGTGGATTGCACAGTGAACTGTGATTTTCATGGCTGATTCATACCTGTTTTTAATGCAGTGCTGCCTGATGGATAGATCACCACTCTGTATTGACCATTGGCCTTGTGCACATGGATTTATCCAGGTTCTTTCAGTCTTTTGATGATATTATGTACTGTAGATGGTGGGATATTTAAAGTTTTTGCAAATTTTTAGTGAATTTTTTTCTGAATTTTTTTCACAATTTTTAGACGCTTTTTTTTTCACAGTTTTAATGAACATCTGGTACACGTTGCTTCTGAGAGACTTTGCATCTCTAACATGTTTTTGTATGCACAGTCAGGTGACTGAGTTGAAGAATGACCCTGGATCTGTTTTTCATTAGAACCACGTACTTTTCCAGGCTTTTGTTAACACTGTCCCAACTTTTTTGGAGTTGTGTTGCTACCATTACTTTCTAAATGAATTAATGAATTAATTTTTTCAAATGAAAACGTCTAACTTTCACTGTCTGATATCTCTTATATATTCTGTTATGAATAAAATATGACTATAAAAGATTTCTACATCATTGCATTTTTTTTCCCTATACATTTTACATAGAGTCCAAACTTTTTTGGAATTGGGGTAATGCAGTCTGTGCCACATTTTCTATTCCAGAGTGTCTACCAGCTGTAAAAGTTCGGTGTGCTGTTTTTGTAAGATGTGACAAAGCAGTTACTAGTTATATACTTCTCCGACACGTTTGTGTGAAGAAAATGTTCTTGCACATGCTACTTTATTTAACAGCTTTATATCTTACTGTTACAATATCCCAAAGATAGATTTTAGGCAAATGTACTTTAATGTAGTCATAGTTGCCAGCTATAAATAACATATTCCAATAACAGTGGCACACTATAAACTGAAGCACTATCAGAGGGGACATAGGAATTTTGAAAAAAAGCATTTCTGTTATCTAGGATACAGGAAAAGTTTTTTGAGATTCTCAGTTCCCACTTATATTTCCAGGACATATATTCGACCACCTGGGGCTCCTATGCTTGCTTTTTGCCTCTTTCTCTCTGCCTTCCTGCCCCTCCAAGGATGTATATGTAGGTTAAAAGAAGCTTTCCATGCTTAGGCACCCACCAGGGTTACCCCTGTTCTCCTGTGGGCCAGTCCAAGCCTGGTTATGCAACTGAACCTTGAAAAAAGTGCCATGCATTAACAGTGCAGGCCAGAGTGTACCCTACAAAACAATCCAAACTCTGCCCATGCATACAGAGTCTGCAAAATTCCTTAATATCTATTTATGGTATAAATACTCACCCTTGCTTCACCTTCCTAAAGAAATAAGACGACGGCCACATATTCTAAGGGCAGGGGCGTAACTAGAGAAGCCAGGGCCCCAAAGCACACTTTTGGATGGGGCCCCCCCCCCCTCACCCACCTCCCTGAACATGACCATGGACCCGGAAATGCTGTTCGATAATGTAGTTACTACAAGGGGCAAATACCTCACCATACATCATACATCTCACCATCATACTGCTACCAATCAAATCCCACTATACTAAGACCAACATTACCAATAACGCTATTACATAAGGACCTGATTATACCACCGAAACACGACCACAAATTACCACCACAAAGTGACTGAATAATACCCCTACACTATTACTGATCAGTACACAAAAAACAATACTGTCTAATAATAATAATATATAATAATATAGTGACCATATAGTGGAATATACTAGTGTACACAGGCTCTGCAGACTGTATATTACCTCCATACAGTGACCATATAGTGGTAGACACCAGTGTACACAGGCTCTGCAGACTGTATATAACCACCATACAGTGACCATATAGTGGTAGACACCAGTGTACACAGGCTCTACAGACTGTATATAACCACCATACAGTGACCATATAGTGGTAGACAGCAGTGTACACAGGCTCTACAGACTGTATATAACCACCATACAGTGACCATATAGTGGTAGACACCAGTGTACACAGGCTCTGCAGACTGTATATTACCTCCATACAGTGACCATATAGTGGTAGACAGCAGTGTACACAGCCTGTGCAGACATATAAGTGATTACAGTGTAGTTACATCTTGTGAGTCACAGTTGACGTTTCTCTGACCAGTCATTGACTTTCTCTTTTGTTCTGCATCCGGTCCAGTCCGCCATGATGACGTCTCCTGACCACTTGTCCCTGCAGTTTTAGACACAAAGGGCGACATGTATGATAGGGCTTTACGCCTGTTTTCTGGCGTATACTGCACCTCCCGGCCCGAATCCCACTGTCGGACGCGGGGATGCAGTGTTAGGCGCAGTGTTCGCCACTTTCAGCTGCGCCCCGCATGAAGGGGCGGGCAGTGGGCGCGGGGTAGGCGTTCCGGGGCGGGGGACGCGGCGGGGCCTCGTATAGTCCGAGGCATATACGATGGCGAGTCGGCAAAGCGAGGCGCAGTGCAGCGCTCGGCAGCTCCGACAGGCAGACCTAGTTTATTTTGGTCTAAATGCTCCGGCAGAGGCGAAGTGAAGCAGGATCGGAACATGCGAGGAAACATACAGAAGATCGCTACAGAAATCTCGGCGCTCCGCTCCGTTCAGCAGGAGTATGATTCCGAAAATATCGCCTTTATAAAGGCGGAAAACAGTGTCAGAAAAGAGCTGAACGTAAAAAATAAACATAATTAAAAAAAAAAAAAAAAAAAATCACTTTCCTAAAATCTAGAATTATGATATTGTAAATTTGCCGGAAATACAGTAATTCAAATTCTGAAAGCTTTTCTCATTGATCGGCATAAACCGGCCAATCAGAATAGGAGCGACAGTGAACCATTAAAACCTATGGGGAAGGATTGACCAATCAGAATCCACGGCGGGACAGTTCAAAATACAGTAAAAATGCTGAAAAGAGCTGATTGGTTAAGCTAGCGGGGGCTTGGCTAGCTCAGCCAATCAGAATAGGAGCGACAGAGACCCATTCTAGCCTATGGAGAAGTTTAAAACCAATCAGAATCCACGGCGGGATAATTCAAAATACAGTAAAGAGACAGAAAAGAGCTGATTGGCTGAGCTAGCGGGGGCTTGGCTATCCCAGCCAATCAGAGCGCGAGCTACTTCTCCCATTATAGTCTATGGAGAGATGGGCGCAATGCAATCTCAGCGCTCAGCGCCGTGCGGCATGAAGTATTAATAAAAAAATTATTTTTATTAAATGTAAAACATTATCAGATAAAGAGCCGAACCCTTCTTTACAAATAAAGCAGTTAAAATCCCGAACAACGCGTTTGTCGCCGAGACCGGCGCTACATAGGGAATTGCAATAGAGAGAATTGCCGGGAAATACAGTAATTCAAATTGTTTAAGCTATTCTCATTGGTCGGCATAAACCAGCCAATCAGAATAGGAGCGACAATGTCCCATTATAACCTATGGAGGAGAATTGACCAATCAGAATAGGAGCGACAATGTCCCATTATATCCTATGGAGAAAAATTGACCAATCATATTCAAAGGCGGGACAGTTCAAAATACAGTAAAAATGCAGAAACGAGCTGATTGGTTGAAGCAGCGGAGGCTCGTCTAGCTTAGCCAATCAGAGCGCGAGCTACTTTCTCATAGAGTTCTATGGGGAAAACAAATTCTGAGCGCGCTTTGTGATTGGCTAAGTTAAAAGAGGCGCCGTTATTTGGACCAATGGGAGAGCGAGCAACGCTCCTATGGGGTTTTCTAATGCAATCTGAAATAAAACTGTACATGGGCGAAATCAAATGATAAGACTACAGAAGTTGTCCCGATGTGTATATAAAATGAATAATAATATGGGGGTAACGAAAAAAAAAAATTAAATCAATAAAATCATGTTTATTTCTTTATTTTCGTTAGCCAAGGATCAATAGTATGGGTGCAACGAAAATAAAGAAATAAACATGATTTTATTGATTTAATTTTTTTTTTCGTTACCCCCATATTATCATTCATTTTATATACACATCGGGACAACTTCTGTAGTCTTTTCATTTGATTTCGGCCATGTACAGTTTTATTTCAGATTGCATCAGAAAACCCCATAGGAGCGTCGCTCGCTCTCCCATTGGTCCAAATAACGGCGCCTCTTTTAACTTAGCCAAACATAGAGCGCGCTCAGAATTTGTTTTCCCCATAGAACTCTATGAGAAAGTAGCTCGCGCTCTAATTGGCTAAGCTGAACGAGCCTCCGCCGCTTCAACCAATCAGCTCGTTTCTGCATTTTTACTGTATTTTGAACTGTCCCGCCTTTGAATATGATTGGTCAATTTTTCTCCATAGGATATAATGGGACTTTGTCGCTCCTATTCTGATTGGTTAATACTCCTCCATAGGTTATAATGGGACATTGTCGCTCCTATTCTGATTGGCTGGTTTATGCCGACCAATGAGAATAGCTTAAACAATTTGAATTACTGTATTTCCCGGCAATTCACTCTATTGCAATTCCCTATGTAGCGCCGGTCTCGGCGACAAACGCGTTGTTCGGGATTTTAACTGCTTTATTTGTAAAGAAGGGTTCGGCTCTTTATCTGATAATGTTTTATATTTAATAAAAATAATTTTTTATTAATACTTCATGCCGCACAGCGCTGAGCGCCAAGATTTCAGAGCGCCCATCTCTCCATAGACTATAATGGAGAAGTAGCTCACGCTCTGATTGGCTTGGGATAGCCAAGTCCCTCTTGCTCATCCAATCAGCTCTTTTCTGTCTTTTTACTGTATTTTGAACTGTCCCGCCTTTGATTTTGATTGGTCCAAACTTCTCCATAGGATATAATGGGACTTTGTCGCTCCTATTCTGATTGGTTAATACTCCTTCATAGGTTAGAATGGGCCACTGTCGCTCCTATTCTGATTGGTCAATTCTCCTCCATAGGATATAATGGGTCTTTGTCGCTCCTATTCTGATTGGCTGGCTTCTGCCGACCAATGAGAATAGCTTACACAATTTGAATTACTGTATTTCCCGGCAATTCTCTCTATTGCAATTCCTTATGTAGCGCCGGTCTCGGCGACAAACACGTTGTTCGGGATTTAATTGATTTAGGTTTATAGAAGGGTTCGGCTCTTTATCTGATAATGTTTTACATTTAATAAAAATAATTTTTTATTAATACTTCATGCCGCACGGCGCTGAGCGCCGAGATTTCAGAGCGCCCATCTCTCCATAGACTATAATGGGGAAGTAGCTCGCGCTCTGATTGGCTGGGATAGCCAAGCCACCGCTAACTCAGCCAATCAGCTCTTTTCTGTCTTTTTACTGTATTTTGAATTATCCCGCCGTGGATTCTGATTGGTCTAAACTTCTCCATAGGCTAGAATGGGTCTCTGTCGCTTCTATTCTGATTGGCTGAGCTAGCCAAGTACCCGGTAGCTTAACCAATCAGCTCTTTTCAGCATTTTTACTGTATTTTGAACTATCCCGCCGTGGATTCTGATTGGTCTAAACTTCCCCATAGGTTTTAATGGTTCACTGTCGCTCCTATTCTGATTGGCCGGTTTATGCCGACCAATCAGAATAGCTTTCGGAATTTGAATTACTGTATTTCCTGGCAATTTACAATATCCTAATTCTTGAATTAGGATATTGGAAAGTGATTTTATTTTATGTATTTTTTTATTTTTTAGGTTTCAGCTCTTTTCCTGAGAATGTTTTCCGCCTTTATAAAGGCGATTTTTGATTCATACTCCGCACCGACATCTGGAATGATTTCTCGCTGTTCCAGCCTGTCTCGCATCGGAACTGTTTTTCGGCGCAGTCCCGCACGGCGCCTAAGTCCCGCACTGCGCCCCACACACACTGGCGAGGCGCGGCGGACTTTTCCCCGCATGTATGAGTGCACTACCTCCGGCGCCGAATCATAGGCGCAGTGCCGCACTGCGCCTAACACACTGGCGAGGCGCGGCGGACTTTACATGCTATGTAGGAGCGCGCCCCTGCCCCGACATAAATCAGGCGCAGATTCCGCCGGGAAACTAGCGGAAAGATGCGCCCGACCCGGCGAGATTCATACATGTCCCCCAAATATCTTAGAATCCTGACTTTCCAGCACCTGCCCCCCCTGGCTATATGGGGTCCATTTAGGCAGGCAGGGTTTAGATAGGATATATGGGGCCCCAAATAGGCAAGGTTTAGGTAGCCAATAGAGTGCCCATATAGGCAGGCAGGGTTTAGGTAGCTATAGGGGCCCCATATAAGTAGACAGGCAGGCTTGTGGGAGTATACAGGCAGGCTTGTGGGGGTATACGGCAGGCATGTGGGGTTATATGGCAGGCATGTGGGGGTATACGGCAGGCATGGGGGTATACGGAAGGCATACGGGGGTATACGGCAGGCATATGGGGAGGTACAGGCAGGCATATGGGGGTGTACAGGCAGGCATATGGGGGTGTATAGGCAGGCATATGGGGGCTGTATAGGCAGGCATATGGGGGCTGTATAGGCAGGCTGGTGGGGGCTGTATAGGCAGGCATATAGGGGGCTGTATAGGCAGGCATATAGGGGGCTGTATAGGCAGGCATATGGGGCTGTATAGGCAGGCATATGGGGGCTGTATAGGCAGGCATATGGGGGCTGTATAGGCAGGAAGATGGGGGCTGTATAGGCAGGCAGGCTGGGGGCAGGTAAAATAAGAAATCCCTTACTTACCTCGGTCCACGCTCCCCCGATGCGCCGCTCGCTCCGCTCTGCTGCTTCCCCTGCAGCCTCTGCGCTCAGCGCGGGCGGCGCGGTGATGTGACGTCACCGCGCGTGCCCATGTGACCACAGAGTGCCGGCAGGGGAAGCAGCAGAGCGGAGCGAGTGTCGCTCCGTTCTGCTTCCTCCGGGTAGCGTTGCCTCTGAACGCTCGGGCCGGCGGGCACAGGAGCGGCATTACCGGGGTAGCGGACGCGGTAGCAGCTGCCCCAGGGCCCCCCTAAGCGCAGGGGCCCCATAGCAACTGCTACCCAGGTAGTTACGCCCCTGTCTAAGGGGCATAACTAGAATTCATAGGGCCCCAAAGGAAAATGAGATGGGGCCCCAACACCTAATGAAAGTAACCTATATATATGTGTATAAATAATGGCATCATATATCAAGGAACCCAAAGACTAATTCTAGATGGCAGAAAACCACCATCAACTTGTTCCCTATAAAAAGGAACAAGGCTCTTGTAGCTGAGCGGGCCCTTAAAACTCAGGGCCCCATAGTAGTCGCTATGGCTGCTATGGCTATAGTTCCACCCATGGCTAAACTCTTCTCTATACAATGGGTAATTGTTACCTTGGCCATGTTATGTCTTCATGATGTATTGGACTGCAATCGATATGGTGGCTTTTACTATAATTAATACATGTAAATATTTAGAGAAGGACATGTCTTTGTCTGGAATCAATTGTCTTCTGAGAGCTTCCGGTAAATTAGGTGAAAGTCAAGATACTGATGGATGTATGGTTAATAGTATCAGGCTCCTTTGCTGTTGTGCAATGCATGCTGGGCTCGCACAGTGCGTTGCGGTTGTGTCTTTACCGCCTCAGGTGAGGGAACACTACCTGCATTCTGGGCTCATCTTCTCCCCTGCCGGAGGTCAGGACTCTGTAATCTCCTCACTCCTGCATCCTTAAAAAGCTTTTAGTGCTGTGTTTTGGCCCCGGGCTTGATGCACATATATCCAAATGATTTTTATGGTTTCCTATGAGCGGTGTGCGGTACAGAGCAGTCTTGTCTTTGTAAATCTTTTTGATGTTTAATTAATTCTCGTACCTTATCATTACATCTTATTACATCCTTTATGTTCCGAGCATTTTGTAATAATGGAAAGATGACTTTTTAATTACAGACTGGAATATATTAGTCACATCAAGGAAACGCTGCTTTAGGTTCTTGTATCTTCCCCCCTGATTACAGTAAAAAAAATGTAAGGGGGTTGTGTGAGCAGGGTTGTCTTATCCATTGGGCACACTAAACTGTTGCCCTATGGCTCCCAGGAGCCCTTGTGGTCAGAGATATGTCCGGGGAATCCCTACCCTCCCATATCGCCTTGTAGGTTGCAGACTGCCTTTAGGCTTGGAAGGGTGAGTTTTATTTTATTTTTTACTCTTCCAATTGAAGGGGTCATTATTAAGAATAGACAGGGCCATCTTTTCCATTGGGCACACTAGGCAGTTGCCCGGGGGCCCCACAAGTATAGGGTATGCTTGTTCCAGAAATACGTGAAACATACCCAGAATCCCATGGTTGACTTTGCTTATTTTACTGTTCATGTGTTTTTAGGATGTGCAAACAAATAAATACCATGGTGGAGAAGGGAGCCGGAGGCTCCCTGCCAATCAGTCTTATAGGCTGCAGGCTGCCGGTGTCCAGACATAAGTGGCGTGATAATATGGGTGCGTTTGGGGGTTGAAAGAGGCATGACCTAGTGTGATGTCATGTATTTGGAAAGGGCCCACTGCAGTGCTCTGCCCAGGGGCTCATAATGCTGTTAAGAGGGCTCTGAGAATTGAGGCCTCACCTACCTAGTCTCCAACCTTTCTGGGTTCCTGCACACCTAGTTACCCACTTGGGGCCCTGTCTACTACTGATGTAGCAAAGATAAAGTTGGCAGAAAGCACACTATGAAATAACAGCATGGAACTTTTTCAATGCATTTGCGATCTGTTACGTTAACTGTATGACCATTATTCAGAGGTGTCATAGATAGAAAATTACAAGTTTACATAATCAATATCATTTTATACAGATACATCTGATTGTGTGCACTTGATTGTTGCTAGAAGTGACGCCTGATTTAATGTTATGTGATTGGGCAGGGCAAGGTCCAGTGCACTGCTTTACCCAGGAGCTCTTAAAGGGGTGTTCCGGGATCTAACATTGCTCATTGGTCCGTCGGGGCATGAGTAAAGATAGAAGATAGAACTTACCTGCTGGACGGAGTCCTTCACTCCCGGTGGGCGGTGCATTAATCCCAGAAGTAGCCAGTGAATTGTCTGCAGCTGTCATGTGAATGAAGACCATTCACTGCTTCAGTGGGGATGAATGGACCGGCATCAGGGCTGAACAAGAACGTCCAGGAGGTAAGTATGAATTTTATCTTCTATTTTTATTCATGCCCTGATGGACCATCAAGCATTGTTAGATCCCGGAACACCCCATCAGATGCTGTTGAGACAACCCTGTGTCTGAGATTAGAAAAAAGCTTTGCTTTAGTGAGACACAGCACACCTCTTGTCCAATAAGCTAGTTTTGGTTGCAATGCATGATGTTTAAAGGGGTTTTGCCACGAAGGAAAATAGAAGTTTTAAAAATAAATAATAAACATTTTTACAATTCATCATTATTAAAAATTCCGCACAGTTTTTGTTTTAGCTGCTCCTTTAGTG
>JAODAL010041458.1:0-35862 GCA_025379985.1 Phyllomedusa bahiana | reverse complement strand
TAAACGCGCTCCGGTGCTGCTGATAAAGCTCAACAGAAAGTGATGTCACCATCCTGACCAAACACAATACAATAACAGTAGCACTCTAGAAACACTAAAAAACAGTCAAGGAGGACATAAGAATTTTTGAAACAGCATTTCTGCTAATATGGAATATATGAAAACATTTAAGGTTCTTAGTGTACATAGTGTACAATCATTTTATACATACAGTTGAAACCAGAAGTCTACATATACTATATAAAATGACACCTATGTATGTTTTTCTCACTATCTGACATGAAATCAGAATAAACTTTACCTGTTTCAAGTCAATTAGGATTAATCACAGAAAAATGGGACATTATTTACTCAAAAAGACAACAAAGACCGTACTTATAGTGGCTGGACTAGAGACTGAACCCAGTAGGAGGCAACACAGGCCCCTGTACTTAAAGGGAATGTATTGCTTCCTTAGTTCGGCTGAATCATACTGCTCTCAGCTTGTCAACTCCTAAAATGCAGGGGCGTTTCTTCCCCTCCCAGCTGGGTGACATCATCCCCCCTTCACTGCTGGCTCCCGAGACTCCCCCCCCCCCTCTCTGAGTCCACATGTCACTGTGTCTCTCCCTATCAGTCTTAGCTACATACCACAGGCTGCATTCAATCTAGACTTAGCACTGATCTCCTCTCACAGCTGGAGATGTGTTACAGTTGAATCCAGCTCTAGGAACGGCACAGATCTCCTCCCTTCTATGCAGGAGAGTTAGGCACCGGGACAAAACTGTTATGTTTTCTAATTGTAGAATCTGTTGCAGTCTGTTTCTGCTGGGTGTGGAGAGAGAAAATGCTACGGCCCCTAACTCTGAGTCAGGCAGGGATCGACACAAACTGTGCTGTTTCCTGATTGTTGTAAGCCCTTTCAAGTGTAATTCTGTTTCTTCTGGCTGTGTGATGGTGAAAATGTGCTGGTCCCTGAGTGAGAGACACAGGAATGCTCACTCTGTGAATCAACCGGGGGCTGTACAGAATGTAAATGAGCTCTCAGCTAGTAAAATGCAAGGAGGAGGGATCAGCAGGGATTCCACCAGCACTGGATATCAGTGTAAACAAAAATACAAGATGACATCTAATTGCAAAGTTGCTTGTTTTCACTGTCCCCTTATTCTGAAGACCATTTAATGAAATGATAAAACCCCTTTAATGGGAAAGATAAACAGGTGCAGGTAATTGCTGAGCAGTAGCTCACATACCACTCCTCTAAGGGGACAATTAGATGATAAAAAACTGCACATTGAATTGATACCTGTTCACACCAGTATGCAGAAAAGCTGCAGTATAATACATGGGGAGATTGCACAAATACAAAAAAATACCGATAAGACCACCACTCACACACCTTCTAAGCATGAGGGAGGTGGTTGCTGGTATTATAATTGCATATAGATAAGGCGATACAAAAGGGTGCCATTAATCCAGATACGTGTGGTGCACCATGTTGGCTTACAGCCTATTACGCCACTACTATCCGATTAGGTGGGCTGCCCAGCCCTTTTAGGTGTCCAACACAAAATACAAACACCCTCTGCTCCCCAGGACTTTTGGGCCAAAAAATTACATACTGGATTCCAGGCCCCTCTCGGCCTTTGAGAATCTGATGCTGTCCTCCTCAGGAGCGAGACACTCGCTATCAGGGGTACACAAGATGCTCCTTTCTGCCCACTCTGCTTCACTCCCCTCCTTTTGCCAACAATGGGAGAAGGAATTAGGGACCTCTTTCCCACTGCCGCAATGGGAACGGTGCTTTCAGCTCACGCATAAGGCAGCTATCGCTTCCCGGCACCAGGAGACCTGCTATAAACTCCTGACACGGTGGTACAGAGTTACCTCAGTTTTACATCGCTGGTACCCATCGGTTCCAGACACTTGCTGGAGGTGCAGGAGTGAGGAGGGGACCCTGTCCCACGTCTGGTGGGGATGTTCCCTAATTAGGGGTTTCTGGATCTCAGTCCTTGAGGTGATTGAGGAAGCAACCGGAATCTCCATACCCAATTCACCAGAGGCTTTGCTCCTCTTCATGTTCCTCATGCCGATCGACAAGTTTAAGAAGTCTCTCCTTAGACACCTTCTACAGGCGGACAAAACTGTGGTGCCGAGGAGGTGGAAATCAACTGTTCCCCCATCACTTGAGGACTGGTTTGCGGAGATCAGTTTTATACAACGGATGGAGGAACTCATTGCTTTAACCCCTGAACAAGCACTAATATTTAACAGAACTTGGGCCAATTGGCTCCTCTTCAAGAGTTCCCCATTGTACCACGCCATCACCAGTTAACTGGTATCCGGTCGTGGCCCCTGGCCTGTTTGCTGGCCTTGTAGGTGGGGGATAGGGACCCTTTTTCCTTCTCCCCTCCTCCCCTTTAGGCGTTCTTGTTTTCCCCTTTTTTTTTTTTTTCTTCTCTTTTTTCTCTTCTTTGTTTCCTCCTTTTCCCCTGTCTGCTCTTGTGTGTGTGTCCCTTGTATATACCCTGTTGTTCTTCTCTTGTGATGTTTACCGCTCGGTAATGAATATTGGCTCCCATCCTCTACATCAATCGAATCCCATTTGATTTTTTTCATCTTTTGTGGTAGCCTTTGGTTATATTTCTTAGCTTACATATGTCAGCGGTGTTGATTTTTATTATTTGTGTACTCTTGTATACCTACAGACATATGTTGAATGCATTGTCTTTTCAGTTTTTCCTTCTTTGATGATATCTGAGTGTTTACAGATGTTATTGTTCATCAATAAACTTTTCATAATTTGAAAAAAAAAAAAAAATTACATACTGGAAAACGATCAAATATGAGATGTTAGTTGATACAGTGGTCACTATACGCAAGCTCACAAGCGCCGTTAAGGCTCTTCATTACTTGCGAGTCCCTACACTAACAATTTACAGAAAAATTACAGAAAAATGGAACATTATTTACTCAAAAACACAACAAAGGCCATACTTACAGCTGAACTTGTTGTGTTTTTACCTTCAGGTATCTGGAAATTTCACCCAAGTATGATCCAGACTTGTGCAAGTCCACAATTCTCTTCCTGTTATCTTGGCTAATTTCTATAGACTTTCCCATGATGTTACAGACAGAAGCAGCTTGTTTCTGGTGTGCCTTAAAAAACGTGCACAGGTGTGTATCTAATTAACTCAGATGTTGTCAATAAACCAAGCAGAAGCTTCCAAAGATATGACATCATCATATGGGCTATCCCAAATTGTTTAAAGGAATAGTAATCCTAGTGTATGGAAACTTTTGACTTTTGAAAGTAATAAAAATGCCTAAACAATTCTCTCTCTCATTCTGGCATTTGGCAAATATAAATAATTTTGGTTCCTAATTGACCTAAAACAGGTAAGGTTTATTCTGATTTCATGTCAGATAGTGAGAAAAACATGCATATGTGTCTTTTTATACAGTGTAGGTAAATGTCTTGTTTCAACTGTATATAGCAGATTTATGACTCTTACATGTACCTACTTATAACCTCTTACCTGTGTCTGTAACAATGTCAGCAACCCACTTGGCAGCTGCACTCACGCTTTGGCTGTCAGTAACATTAAGGATTACAGTTTGTAATCTACTGGAAGTCTCCTTTTTCAACTCTTGAGCTCCAGCCTCTGTTAAACAAGCCGCCAGAACCTTCATTCCTCTTTTGTCCAGTTGTTTAGCTAACTGTTTTCCAAATCCAGTGTCACATCCAGTGATGAACACATACTTATCTGAGAGATTCTCCAGGATCTGACTCTGTCTGTAGCATCTATACAATAGGATCAAACCTAATAACACCAGCAGAGGGAGCCACATGTTTGCACTGTAAGATATAATTGACACATTAACAATTTCATTGTGAAGTGCACTTACATATACAGTTTACATTTTTCTGGTGATATACCCATCTGCAGCATTATCATCAAAGACTCTATCACCAATATGTTTCATTTTACTAATTAAAACGAGAGTCTGATACATATTATTTTTTTCTTAGCCGATTTTATTTTCTGAGTGTAGATTTTTTAATACTGTTGTCTGTATATGGAGGCAGCCATCTTCTCTGAGCTGCTTTTAGCAACATTTAGAGAGACGCCTTATGGACATAGGAGCCTGTGAACCGGAGCAGACCCATTGACTTCTGTAGAAGTTTTCCAGGCATGCTCTGTGACATGCGAAGAAATCACTGTGCAAGAAGGGGGAGAGGGTGAGCTATGACTATCTCCTATTATGAACGCTGTGTCCTGTGTTATCCATGCACATTGGTGCCACCTTCCAGTGTAATCCTGTCTGTGCCGATAATGAGGAAACTACTGAAAAGTCTTCTCTACAAAACAGGAAGTGTCAGTCAATTATCAGGCCTAGTGGTTAAAGTGAAAACTGCAGGATTTTAGGATTTTTTAAACATTAAAAATTAGTGATATGGAAAATGTTACGACCGAAAATTCTTGTGTTTAACATAAAAACATAAATTAAACAATAGGTAATTTAATGATGGCACATTCCCTTTAATAAGCCTTGTAATTTTTTAATTACATTAGTTATGTAATCTGTCACCTTGTTAATTAAATAGGAAATACCTGATATGCCAGAAATAAAAGGGCTGTATGTGCATATATTTTCTATGTATTTGTGTGCTTCATTTTGTTTGTATACAGGAAAGAGATGCATGTTCCAATACTTTATGAGTTTGTACTTTTACAAATGTCTTGCAAAAGTGACTCAAAATATACAAATTATGTTGTACCATTACACAAAAATATGTCCAGTAATGAGGGGGTTCAGCACAAATCAGAACCGAAACAATGTAATCCATTGTATAAAAAGCGTTATAGTGGTGCTCAGTAGATAAAGAGAAGACTTAAAGGGGTTGTCTCACTTCATTGATTCATCATGCCTCAGTCCTGTTTTCTCAGTTTTATTTTTGAATTTACTGGCTTTACTGGCTTCTGTTGGCTATTACTGGCCTGTAGTGATGAGCTGCTGAGGACACCAGGTCTGTAGCTATAGTGACCAGCTCTGGCAGCCTATCAGGTGAGATCAAACAGGTCTGTAGCTATAGTGACCTGAGGAGCTGATGCAGCCCATACAAGAGGGGATATCTAGGAATAGGTAGGACACTGTTAATTTACCCATATTACAAAGTGACTTGTTTTTGCAAGATCATTAACATAAAAGGCAATCCTTGTAGTGAGACACCCCCATTAAGAACGATCTCAACATAAAAAGAATGTATAATCCACGGCAGTCACCACAATCTTCACATATTTATTTAGCATTAAAATCCAGCACATTCAGGGGATGTCAAACATAGACACGTTACAGCTGACGGGTGTTTCATGTCTACCGATGCTTCATCAGAGCCCTATGGGGAATGACGTAAACACATCCTTAAATAACCCCCACACCTGTCAATCACAGTTAAAACCAAAAACTATTCTCCATAACAATAATACTTTTTATACATAAAATCCTACTACAAAAAGAATGATAGATCATTACGATCATTCAAACCTAAAGGGCCCAATGCACCCGTACTCAGTATCCATTCTTCTTCACATCTTAAAATTCACTCATGTCGGTTGTTGCAATTGCTAGGTGAAAATACACATTGCAATCCTGCCAACCTCAAACTATCTGCATCATTATTATGAACATCACGCATATGCTGTATAAATCTCAGAGCACCTTTTCCCGTTTTAAGTGAATAGATATGCTCACGTATACGTTTAAAAAAAGGTCTTATGGTCTTACCTATATAGAAAAAACCACATGATCATACACAAGGAACATGATCCACATCTATGTTTACCCTTCGGTAACGTTGTCTGTAACCAATCATTACGTTCAATAGCCAACCTTCCCCTTACTAATTCAACGTACTAATTACTAATGGACGTAATGATTGGTTACAGACAACGTTACTGAAGCGTAACCATAGATGTGGCTCATGCTCCTTGTGTAAGATCACGGATACTAATGTGATTTTGAACTTAGGAGGTGTAGAGCATTCTGTTAGTTTATTACATGTCATTGGAATTTTATTGTCTATGCGATCTGGTGCCAATGTGGTTTTTTCTATATAGGTAAGACCATAAGATCTTTGTTTAAACGTATACGTGAGCATATATTCACTTAAAACGGGAAAAGGTGCTCTGAGATTTATACAGCACATTCGTGATGTTCATAATAATGATGCAGATAGTTTGAGGTTGGCAGGATTGCAATGTGTATTTTCACCTAGCAATGACAACGACCGACATGAGTGTCTTTTAAGATGTGAAGCAGAATGGATACAGCGTACGGGTGCATTGGGCCCTTTAGGCAGTCACGTGTGACCTATGGTCACGGGTGGCCCTGCTCAAAGTGCCCGCTCTAAGTGTGTGAATTAATCCAGAATTCACAGTTATGTAGCTCTATGGAATTCCTTCTTCAGATCTGACGAACCCTATTTTTTCTCATCCACAGGTATGCTTCTCCCTTTGATTCACTACTGCTCCCATCCTCCATTTGATGTATGCTTCTCCTCTCCATTTGATGTATGCTTCTCCCTTTGATTCACTACTGCTCCCATCCTCCATTTGATGTATGCTGCTCCCATCCTCCATTTGATGTATGCTTCTCCCTTTGATTCACTACTGCTCCCATCCTCCATTTGATGTATGCTGCTCCCATCCTCCATTTGATGTATGCTGCTCCCATCCTCCATTTGATGTATGCTGCTCCCATCCTCCATTTGATGTATGCTTCTCCCTTTGATTCACTACTGCTCCCATCCTCCATTTGATGTATGCTGCTCCCATCCTCCATTTGATGTATGCTTCTCCCTTTGATTCACTACTGCTCCCATCCTCCATTTGATGTATGCTGCTCCCATTGATTCACTACTGCTCCCATCCTCCATTTGATGTATGCTGCTCCCATCCTCCATTTGATTTATGCTTCTCCCTTTGATTCACTACTGCTCCCATCCTCCATTTGATGTATGCTTCTCCCTTTGATGTGTATCTGTAGTATAGTCATAACTTGCTATCACAATTGCAATCTTTTCTACCCCAATTCCCTGCTGTGTGCATGGGGCCAATTCACCTTGTAATCTCGTTTCCTATTCTCCCCCCACTCTGCTAATTAACTTGCTCGACCCCTCCCATTTCTTGTTCACATCTGATACTCTGCTTAGAATGCTAGTTACTATATAGACAAGCACTGCAGTCACGTGTGGCCCTGCTCAAAGTGCCCGCTCTAAGTGTGTGAATTAATCCAGAATTTAACCAGGATTGAACAAGGATTGCGAGGTAACAGCTACTTCATCTTTTCCATTTACAACTTTCTAAACTGTCTGGCACTATGCTTTTCCTTCCCACCATTATCTCTATCTCCACTTTCCTTGCACTAACTGCCTATCCCCAAACACCCTCGCTGGGCAATGAGCTCTACATCTCTCCATGCATTCTACCCTCTCACCTGTCTGCTGCCACCAACCTCTTCCCCACTGTTAATGCCCTCCGCACCAAACAAACCCGGCTTAACCATTGTCTTTCCTACTCCCACCTGCTCACCCTCTCTCTACTGCTCCTGGCTGCCGGGGACATATCCCCTAACCCAGGACCCCCCCAGCGCATTCCCACCATTGTCTCTCCCTCTTCTAACCGATGCACCACTACTAATTCTGTTAACCCCATCAACCTGAAGCACATCCCTCTGACCCCTGCTCCCCCTATCCCTCTCCTTGGAGCTCTCTGGAACGCACGGTCTGTATGTAATAAACTTTCCTACATACATGACTTATTTATCTCAAGAAATTTACTCTTCCTTGGTCTGACTGAAACATGGCTGACCCCCTCTGACACAGCCTCCCCTGCTGCTCTCTCCTTTGGCGGCCTCCAACTTACCCATACCCCTCGCCCTGGTAACAGGCATGGCGGAGGTGTTGGCCTCCTCCTGTCTGACACTTGTTCCTTTGTCCCCTCTTCACCTCTGCCTTCCCTTACACTCTCCTCCTTTGAGGTGCACTCTGTCCGCATCTATGCCCCTTCCAACCTTCAAGTGGCTGTTGTCTACCGACCACCAGGCCCTGTCACCGCCTTCCTTGACCACTTTGCTTCCTGGCTCGTCCATTTTCTTTCCACTGACATCCCTACTATTATCATGGGAGACTTCAATATCCCAATTGACACCCCCCACTCTGCTTCTAACAAACTCCTTGCACTCTGTTCTTCCTTTGATCTCTCCCAGTGGACCTCTGGAGCCACTCACAAAGATGGACACACACTGGACCTCATCTTCACCCGCCTCTGCCCCCTATCTGACTTCTCAAACTCCCCCCACCCCATATCTGACCACAATCTGCTCACCTTCTCCACCATCTCCTCCTGTCCCACATCTAGTGCACCCCCGCAGGAACTTACAAAACCTCAACCCTCACACTCTCTCTGATTCTCTTACACCTCTTTCTACCATATCCTCATTTAATGACCCAGACGCAGCCACCACTTTCTACAACCACACAATCACCACCATCCTTGACTCAGTCGCTCCCCTCACACACAACAGAACCCGCAAAATCAACAGACAACCCTGGCACACACACTCCACTAAACAGCTGAGGCGAGCTTCCAGAATTGCAGAACGCCGCTGGAAGAAAACTCGCTCCACCAACGACTTTGCCTCATACAAACAATCACTACATACATTTAAATCTGCACTCACCCTAGCCAAACAGGATTACTTCTCCAATCTCATATCCTCTCTGTCTCATAACCCCAGGCAACTTTTCAACACCTTTAACTCTCTCCTCCGCCCGCCAGCACCTCCTCCACCCTCTCTCCTTTCAGCAGACGACTTTTCCATTCACTTCCTACACAAGATTAACCTTATCAGAGAAAGCTTCAGCCCCCAGTCCCCAGCGCCTTCCTCTATATCTGCACAATGCTCTTCCCCCTTAACTTGTTTTCCCACTCTTACTCATGATGATCTTTCCTCTCTACTGTCCAAATCCAACCTCACCACCTGTAATCTTGACGCACTGCCATCACACCTTATCCCAGACCTTAGTGCTACTTTCATCCCAGCCCTCACCCATCTTTTCAACTTATCGCTCACAACAGGCATCTTCCCTTCCTCCTTTCACCATGCGACTGTCACTCCCATCCTTAAAAATCCATCCCTTGATCCCTCCTCTCTGTCCAACTATCGCCCCATCTCACTGCTCCCTTTTGCCTCCAAACTCCTCGAGCAGCACGTCTATCTTCAGCTGTCCTCCCACCTCTCCTTCAACTCTCTTCTTGACCCACTACAATCTGGTGTCCGACCCAACCACTCTACCGAAACCGCCCTAACCAAGGTCACCAATGACCTAGCAACTGCCAAAGCCTCACGCCAGTACTCTGTCCTTCTCCTTCTAGACTTGTCCTCTGCCTTTGACACTGTCGACCATTCCCTCCTGCTACAAATCCTCTCCTCCCTCGGCATCACAGACTTGGCTCTTTCCTGGATCTCCTCGTACCTTTCTGATCGGACATTCAGCGTCTCTCATTCTCGCTCCACCTCCTCCCCCCGGCCTCTCTCTGTTGGTGTCCCCCAGGGGTCAGTCCTGGGTCCTTTACTCTTTTCTATCTACACCCTTGGTCTGGGTCAACTCATAGCTTCACATGGCTTTCATTACCAGCTGTATGCTGATGACACCCAGCTTTATATCTCAGGCCCAGATGTCACCTCTCTTCTCTCCCGGATCCCAGACTGTCTATCGTCCATTTCCTCCTTTTTCTCCTCCCATCTCCTAAAACTAAATGTGGAGAAAACAGAATTCATCATCTTTCCACCGTCCCACTCCATCCCTCCACCTGATCTTTCTATCACTGTCAATGGCTGCACACTCTCACCTATTCTGCAAGTCCGCTGCCTTGGGGTAATCCTCGACTCCGCTCTGTCCTTCAAACCACACATCCAAACCCTCACCTCTGCCTGCCGCTTCCACCTGAAAAATATCTCTCGCATCCGTTCATTCCTCAACTTCGACACCACAAAAATGCTCGTTCATGCCCTTGTCATCTCCCGCCTTGACTACTGCAACATCGTTCTCTGTGGCCTCCCATCTAGCACTCTCGCTCCCCTCCAAACCATCCTTAACTCTGCTGCCTGTCTTATCCACCTCTCTCCTCGCTACTCCTCTGCCTCTCCCCTCTGTCAATCCCTTCACTGGCTACCAATTGCTCAGCGAATTCATTTCAAGTTGCTAACCATGACCTACAAGGCTCTCCATAACCTCTCCCCTCCATACATCTCTGCCCAAATCTCCAGATATCTCCCCTCACGCAATCTCCGCTCCTCACAGGACCTTCTCTTCTGCTCTCCCCTTATCAGCTCCTCACATAACCGTCTCCAAGACTTCTCTCGCGCTTCCCCCACACTCTGGAATGCACTGCCCCAACACATCAGACTCTCTGCCACTCTCACCAGCTTCAAAAGCAACCTGAAAACCCATTTCTTCAGGATTGCCTATAACCTACAATAACCCTACTGCCACTGTACTACCCCACAAACATGTCTGCCCCTCACCTCCTGTCTCTTCCCTCCTCCTTGTAGATTGTAAGCCTTCGCGGGCAGGGTCCTCTCTCCCTCTGTACCAGTTATACGTCATTCATTGTCATTATTGTACTTACTTGACATATCATGTATGTGACCCCCCCCCCCTCAAATGTACAGCGCCATGGACTCAATGGCGCTTTAAAATAAATGTTGATAATAATAATAATAATAGGTTTGAATGATCGTAATGATCTTTCATCATTTTTGTAGTAGGGTTTTATGTATAAAATGTATTATTGTTACGGAGAATAGTTTTTGGTTTTAACTGTGATTGACAGGTGTGTGGGGTATTTAACCCCTTAAGGACCTAGCCAGTTTTGGCCTTCCTGACACAGCCCTATTTTTGAAATCTGACGTGTCATTTTATTTGAGAATAACTTTTTCATACTTTTACCTATCCATGTGATTCAGAGATTGTTTTCTCGTGACACATTGTGCTTTAAGTTAGTAAGAAATTTTGATCCATACACTCCTTGTTTGTTTGTGAAAAATATCCAAATTTTGTGAAAATTTGGAAAAATTTGTCATTTTGTTCCAAAATTTCTGCATACAGGACAGATAATTATTCACCACAAAATAGTTTATAACTAGCATCTACCACTATAGGTTGGCATCATTTTTTAAATGTCTTTTTTTTTTTTTATGACATTAGGGGGCTTAGAAACTTAGTAGTAATTTTTCACATTTTCAAGAAAATTTACAAAATATATTTTTTTGGGACCAGTCCAGTTCTGACGTGGCTTTGAAGGGCCTGCATGTTAGATACCCCCATAAATCACTCCATACAAGAAACTAGAACCCTTAAAGTATTTACAACAGTGTTTAGGAAGTTTGTTAACCCTTTAGGTATTTCACAGAAATTAATGCAAAGTGGAGGTGAAATTTCAAAATTTCACTATTTTTGCAGATTTTCAATATTTATCCATTATTCACTGGAATATGGTAAATGTGAACAGGGAAATGCAACTTAATATCAATTCTCCCAGGTCTGCCGTTTTCAGAGATATCCCATATGTGGCCCTAGTGCATTATTTGGCTCAACCACAAGCCCCAGAATAGGAGGACCCCCTACTGGACTCTGGGGTCTCATTTTCAATACGATTTTATTTAGGCACCATTTCAGGTTTGAGGACACCCTAAGGTGCTAAAACTTAATAAACTCCCCTAAAAAGACCCCATATTGGAAACTAAACCCCTTAAGGAATATATCCAGGGGTGCAGTGAGTATATCGAACCCATAGATGATTCACAATTGTTTTTTAGCATTAGGCTGTGAAAATTAAAAATTTATTTTTTTTACAACAATTTGCAATTTTATCTTAAAATTTTTCATATTTACAAGGAATCCTGGAAAAACAAAAAAAAAAAAAAAATTTTGTTACGCAATTTCTTCCAAGTTTGGCATTACCCTAAAAGTGGGTGTAAACTGCTGTTTGGGTGCATGTCAGGGCGTATAAGGGAGGGAGCGCTATTTGGCTTTTAGAATGCAGATTTTGGTGGGGCCATGTAGCATTTGCAAAGCCCCGAAAGTACCAGAACAGGTGAAACCTTCCTGAAGTCACCCCATTTTGGATTTAACAACCCTCTGGGATCTCATCTAGGGGTGCATTGTGCATTTTGGGCGCACAGGTGTTCCATAGTTTGTTTTAGCATTGGGCCATGAAAATGGGGGGAAAAACGCAGTTCGGTCATTGTTTTTTTGGGTTTCAATTTTACAGCATTCGCCGTGCAGTGTAAATGACAGGATAAATTTACTATGGGGGTCGGTACAATTACAATGATATAGATTTTATATAGTTTTTTCTGTTTTATTACTTTCACACAGCAGAAATATGTCTATAAAAAATTGCGTTTTTATTTTGTCCTATTTTGACAGCCATAACTTTTTTATTTTGCTGTGTGCAGAGCTGTGTAGGGGCTTGTTTTTTGTGGGATGAGTTGATGTTTTTATTGGTACCATTATGAGTTGCATATGACGCTATGTTCTTGTGAGGTGTTTTGAACAAAATGCAGCAATCTTGATATTATTTTTTAGTTTTATTTTTTATAGCAGTCACTGTATGGTATATATGACATGCAAGTTTTACTCAGCAGGTCGATACGATAACAGTGATACCCAATTTGTATTTTTTTATGTTTTACTGCTTTTATACAATAAAAACACTTTTATTCAAATAGGAAAACACGTTTTTGCATCGCCATAGTCTGAGAGCCATAAGTTTTTCATTTTTCTGTGTATGGAGATGTGTAGGGGCTTGTTTTTTGCAGGATGAGTTGACATTTTTATTGGTATAATTTTTGGGGGGACAAGACTTTTTGTCCAGTTTTAAATCCGCTTTTTGGAAGGCAGGGTGAAGAAAATACTGCAATCCTGGTAGTGTTTTTTATTTTTATTTTTAACAGCGCTCACCGTGCAGTAACCATGACAAGTTAGCTTTACTCTTTGGGTCAATATGATTATGATGATACCCAATTTATATATTTTTTTTAATGTTGAAACACTTTAAAAAAAAAAAAAAAGTGTTTTTAGTGTGTAAAACAATATTTATGCATCGCTGTCTTCTGAGGGCCATACATTTTTTATTTTTTCGTATACAGGGACGTGTAAGGACTTTTTATTTTGCGGGATGAACTGACGTTTTAATTGGTACAACTTTGGCATTAATACAAGTTTCTGATTGCTTTTTATTCCATTTTATGTGCTGCGGGATGAACAAAAATCTTAATTCTGTGATTGTTTTTTTTATTTTTTTTTACGGCGTTCACCGTACGGGTTAATTAACATGACAGATTTATAGGGCAGGTCATTAAGCACGCGGCGATAACAAATATGGGTACTTTATTTATTTTTGATCATTTTTGGGGCGATTGGCGTTTGTAAGGGGGAAAAGGGCGATGTACGTGTTTTTATTTTATTTTTCGTGTGTTTGTTTTACTTGTTTTTCCCTTTTTTCCCTTTTTTTTTTTTTACTTTTTCACTTTTTTTTTTTTACTTTTAACCATAGGGGATTCGAATGAGTTCAACTTCACAATTGTGTCCCACTTATTGATTCTTCACAAAAAAAATTAAATTTTATATCTTTATGTTTGAAGCCAGAGGCGTAGCTACAGGGGGTGCAGAGGTAGCAGTCGCTACCGGGCCCAGCAACCTGAGGGGGCCCAAAAGCCCTTCTGCCACATAACAAGATACCAGCATTGTAAATGGTGCATGGTAACTGGGGGGCCCCATTTCACTTTTCGCACCAGGGCCCAAGAGCTTGAAGTTCCGCCTCTGTTTGAAGCCTGAAATGTGGCAAAAGTTTGAAAAGTTCAAAGGGGTCGAATACTTTTGCAAGGCACTGTATAATTAACAGTACCTAGTACCTAGTGTTCTTTGCACTTCTCCTCAAGATGGCACCGCAGCTCAAAGTTTCATACCAAAAGATACCTGCTGTGCCGTTATGGAAGAAGTGGTCGGTGGGGCTCAAGAGGATAGCACTGGAGTGTTGATGGGTGCTCAGCAGGGCAGTAGTGGCGAGTCCCGCATTAACTGTGTGAGTGGCTTTGTATCCGGCATCTGTCTCCTCTGACGTGCAGCCTTGCTGCTGTCTTTGCTGTGTGCCGGAAGGAACCTGCCTTTCAGCAGAGTACGTCCGTTCACTGGCAGCTTGTGTTGACTGCAGAGCAATGAGGAATGCCGCAATCTGTCTCCTCTCCTCCACTACGTGTTTCTTGAATCCTTTGATTAGCAGGTATATAAAAATTACGGCTGGGAAAGGTTTAGGTGAGCCGTGTTGATAGCTTCCTCCTGGAGCTCAGCAAACAGGCAACCGCCGCCAAGCAGCACCAGTCCACACCACCATCTGACGAAGAGTTGTATGGGGGAGTGGGCCAAAATCCCTGCTGCAGTGTGTACAAACTACAGGAATCGTCTGACCTCTGTAATTGCAAACAAGGGTTTCGGTACCAAATATTAAGGGCGACATGTATGAATGGGGCTGTACCAGAATTCTGGCATCAAAAAGCTGTAGTAGACCAGTTCTATAGCTGTATGAACAGACGTACTCTAAACTTTGGTGCGATAAGTGCTTTGGTACCGCTCCATTGACCCTTTTTAGCGCGACTAAGTTTTAGGGCGTTCTGGGGGCGTCACACCACATTCATAGAAGTAGACGCATTTATGATTCTTTGACGCCAAAACGTTGGCTCCGAACAGTTAGAACAGCCACACCAAGTTAAGGGTGGTCTGCCTGAGCCTGAGCTTTTGTATTGGCACTACACTGCACCTGTATGTACAGTACAGGCCAAAAGTTTGGACACACCTTCTCATTCCAACAGTTTTCTTTATTTTCATGACTATAAAAATTGTAGATTCACACTGAAGGCATCTAAACTATGAATTAACACATGTTAAATTATATACTTTACAAAAAAGTGTGAAACAACTGAAAATATGTCTTATATTCTAGGTTCTTCAAAGTAGCCACCTTTTGCTATTGATGAGCTTCAAGAGGTAGTCACCTGAAATGGTCTTCCAACAATCTTGAAGGAGATGCTTAGCACTTGTTGGCCCTTTTGCCTTCACTCTGCGGTCCAGCTCACCCCAAACCATCTCGATTGGGTTCAGGTCTGGTGACTGTGGAGGCCAGGTCATCTGGCGTAGCACTCCATCACTCTCCTTGGTCAAATAGCCCTTACATAGTCTGGAGGTGTGTTTGGGGTCATTGTCCTGTTGAAAAATAAATGATGGTCCAACTAAACGCAAACTGGATGGAATAGCATGCCGCTGCAAGATGCTGTGGTAACCATGCTGATTCAGTATGCCTTCAATTTTGAATAAATCCCCAACAGTGTAACCAGCAAAGCACCCCCACACCATCACACCTCCTCCTCCAAGCTTCATAGTGGGAATCAGGCATGTAGAGTCCATTCGTTCACCTTTTCTGTGTCGCACAAAGACACGGTGGTTGGAACCAAAGATCTCAAATGTCACGGACGCCCCTGCGACCTCTGTCCCGGGTCGCAGGCGCGTCGTGCTCCTGTTCCCAGCGGAGCCCCGTCCCGCACGTCGGGTTCGGGGTCCGCTCATGTCCTGGTCCCCGCCGGCGTCCACTTACCCGGCCACGCTCCTGCTCAGTCAGTCTCGGCCTCCCGGCACGTGGCTCCGCCCCTAGGGCGCGCGCGGCCTGGCTGTTTGAAATTTAAAGGGGCAGTGCGCCGGTAATTGGCTATTGCCGGGCACTGCTCCTATTTAAGTCCGGCCTCTTCCTGCCGTCCCTCGCCGGATCCTTGGTGTATTTTCCATTGGAGAAAGCTTCCCAGAGTGTTCTTGTCTTGCCTTACCGTGTACCGAACCACCAGCTTACGTTTACCGACCACGAACCTTGCCGTCTGCCCTGACCTCCTGCCTGTCTACGTTCACGAGCCACAGCCGCCTGCCCTGACCGCCTGCCTGTCCCCGACTACGAGCCTGCCCGCCGATCCTGTACCTTGCCTTGGCTGCCACCGCAGGCAAGCCCCGCCAGTGGTAGTGACCTGGTGGACTCCCGCCACAGTAAGACCATCCCGCTTTGCGGCGGGCTCTGGTGAATACCGGGACCCACTTAGATTCCACTCCCTGGTGTGTGTGCTTACGCCATCGCCTGCGGTGGTCCAGAGGATTCACCTCCAGACCGTTACATCAAATTTGGACTCATCAGACCAAAGCACAGATTCCCACTGGTCTAATGTCCATTTCTTGTGTTCTTTAGCCCAAACAAGTCTCTTCTGCTTGTTTCCTGTCCTTAGCAGTGGTTTCCTAGCAGCTATTTTACCATGAAGGCCTGCTGCACACAGTCTCCTCTTAACAGTTGTTATAGAGATGTGTCTGCTGCTAGAACTCTGTGTGGCATTGACCTGGTCTCTAATCTGAGCTGCTGTTAAGCTGCGATTTCTGAGGCTGGTGACTCGGATGAACTTAGCCTGCGCAGCAGAGGTGACTCTTGGTCTTCCTTTCCTGGGGCGGTCCTCATGTGAGCCAGTTTCTTTGTAGCGCTTGATGGTTTTTGCCACTGCACTTGGGGACACTTTCAAAGTTTCCCCAATTTTTTGGACTGACTGACCTTCATTTCTTAAAGTAATGATGGCCGCTCGTTTTTCTTTACTTGCTGCTTTTTTCTTGCCATAATAGAAATTCTAACAGTCCATTCAGTAGGACTATCAGCTGTGTATCCATCTGACTTCTGACCAACACGACTGATGGTCCCAACCCCATTTATAAGGCAATAAATCACACTTATTAAACCTGACAGGGCACACCTGTGAAGTGAAAAGCATTTCAGGTGACTACCTCTTGAAGCTCATCAAGAGAATGCCAAGAGTGTGCAAAGCAGTAATCAAAGCAAAAGGTGGCTAATTTGAAGAACCTAGAATATAAGACATATTTTCAGTTGTTTCACACTTTTTTGATACGTATATAATTCCACATGTGTTAATTCATAGTTTTGATGCCTTTAGTGTGAATCTACAATTTTTATAGTCATGAAAATGCAGAAAACTGTTGGAATGAGAAGGTGTGTCCAAACTTTTGGTCTGTACTGTATGAACTGCCGAAGAACAGGTTCATACATTCTGGCTCAGTCTGTACTACCTAAAAGTGATTTAGAACTGGTCTATCAGCTCCAGAATTCATACGTCACCCTAAGTTCTTTTTTTCTCTTGTATCAAATACTTATTTTGTGCAATAAAATGCAAATTAATTATTTAAAAATCATGTGATATTCTGGATTTTTATAAAAAAAAATGTCTGCCTCTCACAGTTGAAGTGTACCTACAATAAAAATTACAGACCTCTTTTAGGTGGGAAAACTTGCAAAATCGCCTGTGTATCAAATACTTATTTTCCCCACTGTACCTATATTATGCTGATTATATTAGTGGACTGCTAGGTAAAGTTAACGTCATTTATACACATCCCCCAAAAAAGTCCTTAATCAGCTCCATATACAGAAAAATAAAAAAGTTTTGGCTGTCAGAATATGACGAATTAAAAAAAACATTTCTATTGTGTAAAAATTGTAAAATATAAAAAACTATATAGAACATATAATAGTAATTGTACACACCCACATAATAAAGTTGTTTTGTTATTTATATGAACGCTGTAAAATTGAAAGTGAAAAAGCAATGGTGGAACTGCTGTTTTTTTCCCCCCCAGTTTCACAGCCCAATGCTAAAAAAACTGTGAAAAACCTGTGGTCCCAAAATGCGCAATATACCCCTAGATGATTTACTTGAGGGGTTTTGATTCCAAAATGGGGTGACTTCTGTACTGGTACTTTGGGGGCTTTACAATGCGATATGGCACCTACCAAAGTCTGAGTTTCAAAAGCCAAATATTTAAATGTGTGGAGTGATTGTTTGTATGAGGCGAAGTCATCGGTGGAGTGAGTTTTCTTCTAGCAGCTTTCAGCAATTTTGGAAGCTCGTCTCAGCTGTTTAGTGGAGTATGTGTGCCAGGGTTGTCTGTTGATTTTGCATGTTCTATTGTATGTATTCTCTTGTAGATTGTAAGCCTTCGCGGGCAGGGCCCTCTCTCCCTCTGTACCTGTTGTTAGTCAGAGATTGTCCCTATTGTAAATGTTTGACTTATGTTATGTATGTAACCCCCTGAATGTACAGCGCCCTGGAATCAATAGCGCTATAAAATAAATAATAATAATAAATAATAATAATATGTGAGAGGAGCGACTGAGTCAAGGGTGGTGGTGATTTTGTTGTTGTAGAAAGTGGTGGCTGTGTCTGGGTCATCAAGTGAAAATATGGTAGAAAGAGGTGCAAGAGAGTAAGAGAGAGTGCAAGGGTTAAGATTTTGTAGGTTTCTGTGGGGGTGCACTAGATGTGAGACAGGAGGGACAGGTGGACTGGAGATGGTGGAGAAGGTAAGCAGATTCTGGTCAATATGGGGTGGGGAGAGTTTGAGACGTCAGTTAGGCGGCAGAGGCGGGTGAAGATGAGATCAAGTGTGTGTCCATCTTTGTGAGTGGCTCCAGAGGTCCACTGTTGGCTATGTCTACACAACAATGTTAAAATGCCATCCAAAATTTGGCCGCATTTTGACATCACTAGACCGGAGTTTTTGATGCAAATATGCGCTAAAGACCACGGTCATTTTTCAGATTTGCCATTGGGAATCTGACGACAATCCAACAGATGATTTGAAAATCTGCCGGCATCCGACCAGAAAAAATCTGTGCTGTGCAGACTACAGCACAGATTTTTCATTGCGGTCTACACAGCACTGGGTAAAGTCAGATTTTCGGTGGATTCTTTTTTTTCGTATTCAAGAGAATTTTTATTGATACAAACAAAATCAGGTTACAGCTAAGTCACAGGAATAGTGGAACAACATAGTACACATTGTAGTCACATGAATGCATAGTTAGGCAATTAAAATTGTTAGTTATACTGATTAAGGCGGAAAGGTGCAGTCATTTGAACATGAAAAATGTAAGTCTATGATGCGATAAGATATTGCGCTGCTGGAATGCGACTGTCTGGCCGTATGGAATTATAAGTAGAACTATGAGGAATTCACCAACATGTACAGACCAAGTTCACAAGTCTGGAGCAACCTGGGAACATCACTGTCCCAAAACAGGAAAAAACAACTTAAGGGTGGGAAACAGAGCAAGAAACACAAAAGGTGAATTCAGGACAAAGGTAGTCAGTCAGTCATAAATTTACAAAGCTAGAGATTTTTAAAACATAGGAAGCCCATGTATCTTATTAACCGACAGAACATTACAAGAATGAACAGTACAAGTCGGAGGCACAGAAGGAAACCCCGTACAAGTCGGAGGCACAGAAGGAAACCCCTTCACTCCACCGCAGTATGAATTTCTGACTGGCTTCTGGAGAGTCATTACTTAGTTCCTCTAAGCGGTAAATGGCGTGAATCTCTTTGAACCAGTCAAACAGTGGGGACCGAGGTAGAGCACCACAATCTAAGAATGACTGTTTAGCTGCATTCAGTAGGAAAGAGGCTAGATGATAGAAAAAGGTGCAAGAGAGTCAGAGAGAGTGTGAGGGTTAAGGTTTTGTAGGTTTCTGCGGGGGTGTACTAGATGTGAGACAGGATGGACAGGTGGAGTGGAGATGGTGGAGAAAGTAAGCAGATTCTGGTCAGATATGGTGTGGGGAAAGTTTGAGACGTCAGATAGGGGGCAGAGGCGGGTGAAGATGAGATCAAGTGTGTGTCCATCTTTGTGAGTGACTCCAGAGGTCCACTGTAGGCTATGTCTACACAACAATGTTAAAATGCCATCCCAAATCTGACCGCATTTTAACATCACTGGACCGGAGTTTTTGATGCAGATATGCGCTAAAGACCACGGTCGTGTTTCAGATTTTCCATTGGGAATCTGACGACAATCCAACAGAAGATTTGAAAAGCTGCCGGCATCCGACCAGAAAAAATCCGTGCTGTACAGACTACAGCACAGATTTTTCATTGCAGTCTACATAGCACTGGGTAAAGTCAGATTTTTGTTGGATTCTAAATACTGAATCCGCCGAAAATCAGACAAAAATCCAGTGCTGTGCAGACTACGGCAAAGATTTTTCATTGCGGTCCACACAGCACTGGGTAAAGTCAGATTTTGGGTGGATTCTTTTTTTCGTATTCAAGTGAATTTTTATTGATACAAACAAAATCAGGTTATGGCTGTGACACAGGAATAGTGGAACAACATAGTACACATTGTAGAGTCACATGAATGCATATATAAGCAATTAAAACTGTGAGTTACACTGGTGAAGGCGGACAGGTACAGTCATTGGAACATGAAAAATGTAAGTCTATGATGCGATGCTGGAATGCGACTGTCTGGCTGTATGGAATTATAAGTAGAACTATGAGGAATTCACCAACATGTATAGACCAAGTTCACAAGTCTGGAGCAACCTGGGAACATCACAATCCCAAAACAGAAAAAAACAGCTTAAGGGTGGGAAACAGAGAAGAAACACAAACAGTGAATTCAGGACAAAGGTAGTCAGTCAGTCATAAATTTACAAAGCTAGAGATTTTTAAAACATAGGAAGCCCATGTATCTTATTAAGCGGCAGAACATTATGAGAATGAACAGTACAAGTCAGAGGCACAGAAGGAAACCCATTCACTCCACCGCAGTGTGAATTTCTGACTGGCTTCTGGAGAGTCATTACGTAGTTCCTCTAATTGATAAATGGTGTAAATCTCTTTGAACCAGTCAGAAACTGTGGGGACCAAGGTAGAGCACCACAATCTAAGAATGATTATTTTAGCTGCATTCAGTAGGAAAGAGGCTAGATGATTCTTTAATACCTTGGGGGTGGAGAGCGGGATCCTGAACAACAGTAGTGCAGCAGGGTCCTTGGGAATTATCAGTCCCGTCACCAATTTACTCACTTCAATAGCTTTGAGCCAGAAAGGTTGTAGGGAGGGACAACCCCACCAAATATGCATCATTGTCCCCACATCTGCGAGGCAACGCCAACACGTATTTGGGACCGATGGAAACAGGGAGTGTAAAAGGGAGGGCACACGGTACCATCTAGACATAATCGTATAGTTTAGTTCCTGTGTTTTTGAAAAAACTGAGGTTTTATGGGTGAGGAAAAAAGTCCTGTTCTAGTCTTCATCCGAGAGTTTCCCAGAGAGTTTCGCCTCCCAGGCCCTTTGAAAAGATAATTTATGGGAATCTGCAGTTTTAATCAGGAGACTGTAGATATTGGAGAGATGATGTGTCGTAACTAGCTTCTGCAAACACCAGGATTCAAAAGTAGTGGGAGGCCTATGTAAGCTCAATAGGGCTTTATACTTAGTGTAAAAGCTTCGAATTTGATAACAATTAAGTCTGTAAAATGAATCATTCAAGGGGTCTCGGACTACTTCATTGTAAGCTTTAAAGGTGTCACCAGATAGGATGTCCCAAACCACCAAGAAACCTCTATGACAGTAAGTTGCAGAGAAAATGGTGGGTACAGCAGCAGGGACCATCGGATTGCACCACAGTGATGTCAGGGGTCCACCTATGCCAAATATATTCATGGTGGAAGGGAAGGCTCTTTGGGTCCGTATTGTGATCTGTGTGATATAGGGGATCTGCTTAATAGCTGCAGTATGACCCCTGTACATAGCCGACTCAACCCAAATCCAGAGTTTGGAGGACACGTTGTGAAAACTGTCTACAATGCGGACTGAGACCGCGGCTAAGTAGTATTCTTGTAGGTTGGGGAGAGATAAGCCCCCAACTGATTTAGGCTTCAGTAATGTGGCCCTGGAGACTCTAGGATGTTTATTATCCCAGAAAAAGTGGAGCAAAAGCTTATTTAAGGTGACAAAAAAAGACTTAGGGAGAAGAAAAGGGATTGTCTGGTATAAGTAAAGTAGGCAATTTTAATAATGTTGATTCTGCCAATCCACGAGAAATCTTTCTTGTCCCACTTACATAAATCATGAGAGATGGCCTGAAAAGGAGCAAAATTCAGATCATAAATTTTAGAAAAATCCTAAGGGATTTTAACACCAAGGTATTTAAAAGACGTTGCAGCCCATGAGAAAGAAAAATTAGCCTTCAGCTGCTGGAGTGTGTCTTCTGGGAAGTTTAGACTCAGAGCTACGCTCTTGGACATATTGATTTTATGGTTGATGTAGCAGCCAAATTCAGATAAGACCCTGAGCACAGGGGGCAAAGAAGTCGTAGGATTAGTAATGTATAACAGGAGGTCGTCCGCAAAGGCTGAACATTTAATATGCTCAGCCCCAACCCTGATCCCCTGTATCGAAGAGTTCAACCTTATATCTTGCAACAAGTGTTCCATAACTAGTGCGTAGATTAGTGGAGATAAAGGGCATCCCTGCCTGGTACCATTGCTTATTGTGAAAGGGGTTGACAAAAAGCTGTTAACACGGACTTGTGCTTGCAGGCAGTGGTAAAGAGCAATAATTTTGGACAAAAGGACAGGCCCAATACCTATATGAGCCAGAACAGCCTTCAAGAAAGTCCAGTTGACCCGATCAAAGGCCTTTTCGGTGTCCAGTGAGAGCAGTGTACAGGGGAGACGTGTAACACCTGCAAAAATGACTAGGGAGAATGCCTTAAGGGTATTGTCTCTTGCCTCTCTCTCAAGGGAATAAAGCCCCTCTATTTTTTGGTTGGGCACTACCCTGAATACCTTTGCTATAACTCCAAAATATATAAGACATAAACAACAAAGAATGCGTTATATACCTTAAAGATACTCTAAAACTTAACTTTTAATTTAAATATACCATAAAATACAAAATATTAAATATGAACCCTATACACACTGTATCAATAACCTACCTATTTATATGTGGAGCACCTGCCCCAATAAGGGCGACCCCACCCGGGAACCTAAATGCACAAGTATACTGTTATGATATCAAATATAGGTGGATTGATCCTCATCCACAACAAATTAGATTGATGTCTATATACGACTTCTACAAAGTATCAACAGACACATAGTCAAAAATATTCAAATAGATCACCTAAAAAGAGAGTAATAATAATTTGTCCCAATATTTCTCCGTGTCCAACGTGTTTCTCCACGTACAATTCCAGGAGTTCATCAGGGACCCACAAAGACCAAATACCATCCAATTAATGAACCACTAGTTTCAAAATGAATGACTATTGTGTTAGCTATTTATGATCTATTTGAATATTTTTGACTATGTGTCTGTTGTTACTTTGTAGAAGTCGTATAAAGACGTCCATCTAATTTGTCATACCTAGATTGTTGTGGATGAGGATCAATCCACCTATATTTGATATCATAACAGTAAACTTGTGCAATTAGTTTAGCAAATAACTTAGCATCAGTGTTAATTAGGGAAATGGGACGGTAGCTTTGACATTGAGCAAAGTCCTTAACCTCCTTTGGTATAACCGTAATGTGAGCTCTCAAGAAGGCGGAGTCGAATGGAGAATCAGCGGAGACCGTATTAAAAGTATGTAGAAGGGGGGTGGACAGATCCTCTAACAGAACCTTGTAAAATTTTGCTGTGTATCCGTCCAGGCCTGGACTTTTACCAGCCGACAGTCTCGGCACAGCATTCCGAAGTTCCTCAGAAGAGAGGCTCCTCGAGAGAGGCAAGAGACTGTGAGAGAGGAGAGAGCCGTTCACAAGAGGTAGTGCTGTAAAGAGGTAGAACCGGGAGCCACTCGTGTGGGGTCCCCAGGGGACGGGAGTAGTAGATCCTGTGGAGAGCTCAATCACCCCACGTCTGGTCTCTTCACATGGCAGGCCACGCCCCCTTCGGTGGATTCTGACTACTTAATCCGCCGAATATCAGACAAAAATCCAGTGCTGTGTAGTCATAGCCTAAAGAGGGAAGTTTTTTTTAGATTGGGTCATTGATAGTAGTGTCTAACATATATGCCCCTCAAAGCCACTTCAGAACTATACTGGTCCCTAAAAAATCTGTGTTGCAAATTGAAAATGTGGAAAATTGCTACTTAACCTATAAGCCCCCTAAATGTCTTAAAAAAGAAAAATCAAAAGACGGTCCTACAAGCAGAAATTTTCAAAGTTTGAAAATGGCAAAGGTTTCTAAATTTTCACATTTTGATATACAGTATTTCACAAACAAACAAGGTTTGTATTGACCTAAATTTATTACTAGTTTAAAGCACAATGTGTCATGAGAAAACATTGTCTAAATCACATGAATACTTAAACACATCAAAAAGTTATTAACACATAAAGTGACACAAGTCAGATTTACTAAGAAAGGGGTTCTCTCATGGAGATCAACACTAGCTGTGGTGAATCATTGTGGTGAGAATACCATTTTAAAGCAGCTTCCTACTGACCAGGGCCGGGACGACGGGTAGGCCAAGGTAGGCGACCGCCTAGGGCGCCTACCTCTGCCTATCCCTAAGGGGCGCAGGCAGTGCCCCCCGGCCCCGAACCTCGCCGGGCTCCAGGCCGCTGCCGTGGGCCTGAAGCGCCGGAGGTCTATTTGACCGCTTCTGCGGAGCAGAGAGCGAGTGCTCCCTGCTCCGCAGACAGTGTCGGCCCGCTCCCCGGAGGATCGCTGGATCCTCCGGTGAGCCGCAGGGCCGACACAGCGGGGCCGCCGGGTCCTCATAGCGTTGAGGACCCGCCGCGGCTCCGTGCGGCTCAGCTGGCAGCGTCGCGATGATGTGATGTCATCGCGACACTGCCTCTCCTCGGGCGCACAGCGCATCACAGGCCGTGCGCCCGAGGAGCTGCCGGAGAAGCGTCCGGCGCTGGAGGCGGGGCCCGAAGAGGAGCGCGCGCCCGGGAAGCGGGTAAGTATGAATGTTGTTGTATTTACCTGCCTGTAACCCCTATAAGCCTGCCTGTAGCCCCTATAAGCCTGCCTGTGGCCCTATAAACCTACCTGTAGCCCCATACGCCTGCCAGTAGCCCTATAAGCCTGCCTATAGCCCTATAAGCCTGCCTGTGGCCCCTATAAGCCTGCCTGTAGCCCTATAAGCCTGCCTGTGCCCCTATAAGCCTGCCATGGCCCCCATACGCCTGCCTGTAGCCCTATAAGCCTGCCTGTAGCCCCTATAAGCCTGCCTGTGGCCCCCTAACGCCTGCCTGTGGCCCCATAAGCCTGCCTGTGCCCCTTATAGCCTGCCTGTGGCCCCTATACGCCTGCCTGTGGCCCCCATACGCCTGCCTGTGGTGCCATACGCCTGCCTGTGGCCCCATAAGCCTGCCTGTGGCCGCTATACGCCTGCCTGTGGCCCATATATGCCTGCCTGTGGCCCTATAAGCCTGCCTGTGGCCCCTATAAGCCTGCCTGTGGCCTACGCCCTGTGGCTATAAGCCTGCCTGTGGCCCTATACGCCTGCTTTTGGCCCCTATATGCCTGCCTGTGGCCCCATACGCCTGCCTGTGGCCCATAAGCTGCCTGTGGCCCCATATGCGCGTGGCCATAAGCTGCTGGCCCATATAGCCTGCCTGTGGCCCATAGCCTGCCTGTGGCCCCCATATGCCTGCCTGTGGCCCAATAAGCCTGCCAGTGGCCCCCATATGCCTGCCTGTGGCCCTAAATGCCTGCCAGTGGCCCCTATAAGCCTGCCTGTGGACCCCATAAGCCTGCCTGTGGCCCCTATACGCCTGCATGAGTCCCTATACACCTGCCTGTGGCCCCTAGCTATATACATGCCTGAGCCCCTATAGCTATATACCTGCCTGTGTGCCCCTATATACCTGCCTTAGCCCCTATAGCTATATAACCTGCCTGAGAGTGACCCTATGTCTATATACCTGCCTGAGAGTGACCCTATATCTATATACCTGTCTAACTGAGGGGACTTATATACCTATAATTAAGGAGTTGCTGGAAATGTGAGGATTCTAAGATATTTGTGTCCAAATCTGCAGGGACGAGTATTGGCCGGGAGCAATCAGCATGAAGGTGTGGACCGGATGGAGAAGAAAAGGGAAAGTGAACGACGCTGATCAGAAAAGACGTCTCCTGTGAGTCACTAAATGTAAATGCAGTGTAATCACTTATATTTCTGCAGAGCGTCTACATACAACTAGTATCTACCTCTATATGGTCACTGTATGGGGTAATATACAGTCCTCAGCGTCTGTGTACACTGGTGTCTACCACTATATGGTCACTGTATGGCGGTGGTATATGTAATCAGAGCCTGTGTACAGCTGATAGTCACATGTGGGGGTCGCGTTTGGTCAGGGTCTGGCAGGATTATTTGATCCTTAAGTAGTAATAGTTTTGGGTCTTGGTTTTGTAGGAGTGTTTTTTAGTAACAATCATTTGTCTGGTAGATTTGCTCCATGTATCGGTGGATTATTTAGTGACTGTTATTTAGGGGTATTACACTGTCATATGGAGGGGAGCGATTTTGAAAAAGCAAATTTGTCAGGGCTGATTTCCATTGTGCAGTGACTGCTGAGGAGATGGACGGGAGCTATGTGGGATACGCAGAAATTTTGTGACAGGACCTGGCGCAGGGGTGAGAGGAATTAGGGTGGGGGGGCATTTTTTGGGGAGCGAGGGGGGGGCGCCATTGGCTGTACTCGCCTAGGGCACAAAAATGCCTTGTCCCGGCCCTGCTACTGACTATTAGATTTCATGTAAATGCCTGATCAGATAAATTTAAAGGGGGGACAATTAGTAAAGGACTGTTTTAAATGAATAAAAGGGTCCCTCTGGGGATGGGATACGGAAAAAAAGGGTCTAAACAGTGTTTCTGCACAGGAAGCAAATAAACGTACTGAGGGGTTTCTTTTATCAGGGCCCTGCTCCCCCATTTTAAAAAAAAATTCAAAAATGTTAGACGCACCCCACAGGTTGTGATGCAAAAAAAAAATTATCCTTTATGACTGTTTCTCCACAAAATTCCCAGAAGTAAGAAAAATTTTGTGACATTATTCATTGACTTTTTGGGTTTCATGGACCTTTCTAAAAAAATTATGTCATTTAAAAAAATAAATGTTAAATAAATCAAAAACCCAGTAAAAAATAAAAAATTTCCAGAAAAAAATAAAAAAAACCCGGGGGGCGGGGTTTTTTGTCATGGCCGCGTAAAAGACGTTCTGCTTGAGCTCCTAGACCCCCCATAGAGAACCCTTACCATCTCCCCGTTTAGAACATGGGAAAATTTTCATCTAAAAAAAGGCAAAAAACTGGCCCCTCCGGGGACCCTGCTCTGCTCGGGGGGGGACATCTGCAAGTATTTGGGCCCGGTTTTTTTGCCTTCTAATGCCGCCCGAGCCCCAGCGGCGGCGGACCCCAAAGGGCCGCCCGGGGAATTGCTCCCCGCTGAGCCCAGCCGTTCCCGGCTTCTCAGTTGGGGACTCCACCCCACCCGCTCGGCTCCCCGGGAAAAAAAAGGGGCAAAAGCTCACTGAGCCCTTTCCTGGGGCTCCGGCCTCCCTGGAACGCCTGGATGCGGGCCGCCCCGCTGGGCGGCATCATGGCCCCGGGCTGCGGCCCCTCCCCCGCTGTCGGATGCGCGGCGTGCCCCTTTGTCCCCGGTGCCTGCCGCGGTTCTACCGGGTACGGGGCCGAGGATCGGCCCCCCGCCGCCTCCCCGTGGGGGAATTCCCAGGGGACATCCCCCCGTCGACTCCCCTTCAGCTGTCCCGGCGCCCTGTCGCGTCTTCACGGGGCCCCGGTTTTGCTTAAAACCCCCCTTTGCCCGGCACGGGGCGCAGAGTGGAGGGGAGGGACCCCATCGGGCCTTGCGGGCTCCGATGCAGGAGGGTCCTGCGCCAAACCCGAGGAGGTCAGCGGAACCTTTGAGTTTTCCCCTCAGTTTTTTCTCCATCAGCCAGCTTGAGGAGGGATTTTTTGGGGTTTTCGTTTGGCCCGGGGAAATCTGGGACATTTTCCCCGGGGGCCTCCCTTCTCCCCGGGACTCCAGCTGAGGGGGGGCCTCTCGATGGGTCCCCAAACATGGATCCCCACAAATTTTTGGACGGGGGGCCCCCCTGAAAACGGGAAGCATTTGAGGTCAAAAAAAGGGCCTCTGGGGGCAAAGGGGGGGGACTAAAAATTGGGACCCCCTTTTAACACCCTTTTTCCCCGGGGTCCTAATATGCCCTGAAGGGGTCATGGCCATAAATCACCCCAAAGGGTAAAACGGGAAATTAAACCCGGGGGGGCCCCGACTTGTCAACCTATGCGGGAGGGGGCCCCGTGGGGGGCCCGTTCGCTGCGGTCGCCCTGTGCGGGCCCTTTTTCCACGCCACCCACTTCACATACGGTTCTCCCGGGGGCCCTCTCCTCGAGGGGTGCAATACCCCTTGTTTTGGGACCGGGGCCTTTCGGGCCTTGCTTCCGGTCCCCATTGAAAGGACCCCAATCCCTCTTTTAAAAGGGAAAGCACCTGCCCCGTACCAAAGGGGGCCCTTTTGGAGCAGGGACGTGACCGCCTGTTGCAGGTGGGTCAGCCGTTAACCCTGGGGGGACCCCCAAACGCCCAAACCCACAAGACCCTCCCCACCAAACAGGGAACTTTTTCTTCTATGAAAAAAGGGCTCTTGGATAAATAGGGGAAGGAACTTGTTTCAGGTTCGTTCTGTTTTTATCAGCGGTGACCACCAAGGTGGATCTTACAGCAACCCCGGACTTTTTTCCCAAATTCGCTCTCCGTTTTTGCAGGGGGGGGTTGCAGCGAATTCCTCTCAACTGTTCGTCTCCAACAGACCTTGATGATTTTGGGAAAAACAGGGGAAAGGGGGTTTTTAATCTTGGACCCGGGGGCCTCCCAGAATGGGTTTCCCTGCTTCGGGATCTCTACTCGGGTAAAATCACAAGTTTTCAATACCATCCTGGACCGTAACCCAAAATACCTACATAGAGCTTGTTTAGAGTCCTTAGAGCCTGGCCCCCCAGAAAGGCCCCCCAACCCCCCAAGGGATGTTTTTCTGCCGGGTCCCCCTTCTTGTTCTTAAGGAGGGAAAAATTCTTTTAAAAGGGGTTCCGGGGCCCCTCCTTTGGGCAGATATTCCGGATTTGTCCCGGCCACAAATTGGCGAGCGGGCGATGTTGAAAAAAACCCTAAGTGCCCGGGGAAGAAGAGGAACATTTCCTTAGATGGGGATACCCTTTTGCTCTGTTTGGGCCCGGCGGGGACGAAGCCCCCTTTTACTCGGGTTTTTCCCCCTGAGGTTTTTGCCAACGTTTTGGGGGATTGGAAAACCCCCCTGATGTTTCCCTGTCTTTTGGGTTTTCTTTTCGGGGGGGGGGGGTTCTTGCCGCCCCCCGGTGCCAACTCCTGCCCCAAAAACCGGTAAATTGGGGGGTCTGCCCCCCAGGAGCCCCTTTCCCAGGGGCCCCCGTACGCTCAAAACGTATCTAGTTTTGGGGGGGGGGGACTTTCTCCCAACTGGGCCGCAGGCACTTGAGGATCCCCTTGTTTATGCTTTCAAAACGTTTCTTCCCTTTAAAGGGGTTTACCCTTTTGTGGGCCCTTATGGGGCTTAGGGCATGCTCCCTATTCCTCCACTCTCCTTCTCTTCAGTATTTTGTTGAGGGGAGCTTTTTTGGGGTGTTTTCATTTTTTACATTTGGTCAAAATCGGGGGAGAACCGTGAAAACCTTTATATGCGGGGGGACCGCAGGAAGATATTTGATTTTTTTGCCTTTTTAGCTTGCCCTTGGGGTTTCCTTCTTTGGGAAATTGCCCCCTTACTATAGGGGAAAAGGCGACTTTTTTAAGGCGGGTCTTGACATGGTTTCCCATGGGTTTGGGATTGCCTTTGGGCCACAGGGGGCCCCCCTTGGCTCCCCGGGTTTTTTTACGATTACTCGTAGTTTTTTTTGTAAGGAGTTTTATGTTTTTTTTGTTTTTTGGTTTCCTGTTTTTTGCCCCCCTCTCCTGTTTGTTTTCCTTTTCCCTCCCTTTCTTCTCTCCACCCCTAAACCCCTACTGGCGCTGGAGGACCCCAAATTTGTGAAAAATTTTTTCCAGATTTTTAAGGGGAAAGCCCCTTAATTTGGTACCCTTCAATGCCAAGGGCCAAAAACATTTCTGGGGGAAGCTTTTTCTCAGATCCTCTATAAATTTCCCCCGGGCCCAAAAGCAAATTTAGTCTTTTTAAAAAAGGGGACACTTTTTAAAAATTTGGCCCTTTCCCCCTTTCCCTTTAAAAGTTAGATATTTCCCCCAGGGGGGAAATTTTGCCAACTGTCCTTATTCAAAAAACTAGAGGGGTGGCCATTGCTACCCACAAGCCCCTAATCATCGGGTTTGGGTTTTTGTTAGCTGATGGGAGGCTAGATATTATTTTAGTCCCCCAACATTAACGGTCAGATTTCACGATTTTTAAATTTTTTATCCCCAAAATCTGGGCGGTTTTTCCTTCTTTTAAAGGTCCTGGATGATTTTGCATCCGGCAAAGGGGCGTTTTTTCTTGTTCTGGGGGGGATTTTTAATCTGACCCTTGACCCCCCCTGGAAATTGGGGGGGCGTTCTTTGAAAGCATTCGGCCATTAAACGTGTAAAAGGGTCTTTTGAATTTCCCAAATTGTTGACGGTGGGGCCAACCCCCAATCTGATAGGGATTTTGTTTTTTTTTCGAAACCCCCACAACCCCAATACATTAGAATGGGATACTTTTTTGTTTGGGCTTTGCAAAACCCCCTTGGTGCAGCCCTTTTCCCATAGGGATGTCCCTGGGGGTCTGATCATGCTCCCATTTTTATACCCCTGCTTTTGTCCCCTTTTTCTCTGCACACCCCCGGCCCTGGAAAACTCAATGAGTCCTTGTTGTTGGATTCGGTATTTTCCCCCGGAGCTCGGCAAAAACTTTTGAGCATTTTCGGGGGGATCACGCGGCTTTTTCCCAGCTGGCCTTTTTACAATGGGAAGGGGGCTTTGAAAATGCGTTCTCCCTTTGGGAAAACTTTTTTTAAGCATGGCAGGGCCCCATTAAAAAGGCTCGGGGCCCGGGTATTGCCAGGCGCTACCAAAAAGGTTTTCTTCGCTTGAGGGTCCCACACAAGAGGGCCCTTTTTTAGCACGGTCTGCAGGACTTGCTGTGGCCCGAGTGGAGGTTTTCCCCTTTTTTTGTTTGAGGGGTTTCCTGGGGGGAATTTTTACAAAAAAGGGGCGAAACAGTTCTATTTAATTTGGGAACAAAAATGGGCCCGGTCTTAGCAAGGGCCCTTGGGAATAGAACCAGTTAAAAGCAGCACGGGTCCCCTGGTTTAAATCCACCCCAGAGATTGCTTCGAGGGTTTTAAGGGTTTTTCTCCAAGTTTTTATAATCTTCTGGTGGTCGACACCCCCCGCCCCCCCCCGGGGCGGGGAAAACCCCCCCTCCTTCCCCACTCTCCCGGGAAAGACACCATCCGTCAAATTGAGGGGCCCTTTTCGGTGGAGGAGTGGAACTGGGTTTTTAGGGACCTCCCCAGGGGGGGGGAAAAGCCCAAAGGGCCCGGGTGGGTTTTCTAGTAAATTTTTTCCCAAACCTTGCAATTTACCCCCTTTTCCAGTTTTTTTGAATTTCCTTCAACGTGGTCTCTGCCTCTTTTCCCCTTTCCCCAGGGGAAACCCCTTTGGGCCCTTTTACAGTGTTGCCCAAAAAACCCGGGGAAGGAAACCCCCAAGGGCTGTGGCAGCTAAGGCCAATTTCCCTTCTTAATGTGACCTTAAAATTTACGCCAAATTGTTGGCGGAAAAACCGTCTCAAACCCCTTTTTTTCCCCTTGATTAAACCCCGGGGGGGGGGTTTTACCCCTTTGGGCGAGAGGCTAGGGGGCAATACGTTTAAAGACCATTAGTTTTTATTTTGTTATGCCAAGTTGATTGGGGGGAAACCCCTTGGGTGATCTTTTCTCTCAAAGCTGAAAAAAGCCCCTTTTACAGGGTCTCATGGGATTCTCGGGCCGATACCCCTTTGGGAAAAATGGGATTGGGCCCCCCAAATTTACTACCAAAAAATTGGCACTCTACCAAATCCCTCAGCGAGGATTAAAATTAACCCGGGACTTTGTCAGCCCCGTGAATACGGGAAAGGGACTAGGCAGGGCTGTCCCCCTTTTCCCCTTTATTCGTCCCCGGGGTTTTGGAACACTTGTTTGGCCGCCAGTGCGATCCAACCCCGGGAATCAGGGGCATAACCATTGGAGGGCAGGAGATCAAATGCTGGCCCCTTTTCAGTGATCTTTTTTAAATTTTTCTGAAATCCTTTTTTATCCCTTCCCTTTCCCCGCTGTCCGAGCTGGATAAATTTAGTCTCCCGGTCCAACTTCAAAAATTTAAATTTCTCTAAATCTGAAATCTGAAAATTTTCTCTTGACCAAATCAACTGTCCAGCCCCTTAAATTAAACTTCTCCTTTTTCTTGGTGAAAGGGAGACTCGTACCTGGGGATCAAGATTTCCCAAAGATCTGTCCCGCCTGTAAGAGTGCAATTTTCATCCCCCTGCTGGTTTTTATATCTCCCCGTGCGGGGGGGTTTGGGGCGAGGGGACCTTTTTATGGTTTTTGGGAGGGTAAACATTAAATTAAATTTTCCATACTCCCGAAATTTTTTTTATTTATTTCAGACAGTTCCCCAAAATTTTTTGCCCCTTCTTTCTGGGTTAAGGGCCCCAAAGTTTTTTTTCACCGAGTTATATGGTTTCTCACGCCCCCCGAGACTCAAAGGGAATACTTTTCTAGGCCCCAAAATGGAGGGAGGGGGTTGGGTTGCCCGGATTGTAGGGTCTATTTCCTGGGGGTCTGCTTATGTAGGTTTCTAGACCTGGTTTTATGGCCCTCAGGATAAGTGTGGGGGGGGTATTTCGGAAACCAAACTTCCCCAGGGGATAATTCCCTCCCGGGGGGCCCAAAGGGCCCCCTTTAAACCGAACCCCAAAAACCCGTCTTTTAGTAAGCCCAACACTCTTATAATGCTGAAAGCTGGGGGCCGGCCCCCCTATTGGACTTAGGGGTTTCCCCCTTTTTCCCCCTCCGGATAAACCCTTTATTTCCCGGGCACCCCCGGGCGGTCATTCCCGGGGACCCCAAAAGTAGGCCTCTTTTTCAAGTGCAGGTACCAAAAAAGGGGGTTTTTGTTTTCCCCTTTGGGGGATTTTGGGTTTGGGAAAACACCATCCTTCCCGATAGGGATTGGGGTTCGAGTAATTGCAGCCCCCGGCACTTCTTCACGCTAAATGTTTTTTAAAAAAGAATTTTCTTTTAGAGGCTTTCTCCATTTTTGGGGAAAATGTAGCGCTCCGTCGTCCCCCGGCATTTGATCTCCCTGTTATACCGGTGGTTAATTTAAAACCCCTGTAGGATCTCCCTATTTCTGTTTAAAGGGCCCGGGAAAAAAAGCTGCAGAGGCCTTGCGGTTGATCAGTGGAGAAAGTGTTTTTTTTTCCCCACCCATAAGGGAGTGATAGCCTGCAAAGCTCAAGAAACTAGCTTTTTAAAAGTCTTGTCCAGGGGGTTTCAGGGTGCCAAATTTTCTTCATAAAATGGTTTTTCCCCAAAGTGCCCGGACCCCCTGCTGGAGGTGCAACTTTTTTGACTGGATCAAAGTTCTATATGGTGGGGGGGTCGGTCCCGCACCATTTTTGGGAAAAAGGTCCCTTTAGGCTAATTTTCGGAATGTTGTGGGACTTCTATACCCGAAGGGCCCCGAGGGGAGCTTTCTGTTTATGTTTCCCCCTTTTGGGAATCCTCCTACAAGAAGTCCCCGCCCGGGAAAATTTTTACAGGCGTAAGACGGTGATCCCTCGTGTTTGGGGTCAAAACCCCTCCCTCCGTCCGTCCTGAAAGGGTGGGGAGGGTGTCTCATTCATTGTTTTGGGGGAATTTATCGCCCACAACCCCGAGGGAGGTTTTAAAAAAGGTTAAAGAAAACAAAGGGAGGCCAAAGGACCCCTTTTTCAATCTTTACGGGGTTTCCGACCATTTTGGGGGGGAGGGTCTTAAAGAAATTTTTGGGGGTTCCCATGTCCTGGTCCCATTTAATCCGGGGGGGGGGGGGGGGGGGGGGGGCTGGTGGTGATGGGCCGGTCCCTTGGCGGTTGTAGGGGTTTTCTTTTTTCAGGGATAGGCCCCCCCATAGCGTGGCCCCTTTGGGAAGCGCCCTTTTTGCTCCTTTCCCGGGTTAGATTTTTGGGGGTGGTCTTTCCCTCCCCCCCCCCTTTTTTCCTCCCCCTCTTTTTTTTTTTCTTGTTCTTTTATAGTTTTTTTTACGACTATTGTATTTCATTGGCTACCTTGAATTGCAGATGTTGGTAGTGTTGGGCCCTTTTGCGGAGGTGGGGAAACCCATGGGGACCATGGTCCGCCAGGGGACACTACCTATGACTCTTTGTTTATAAACATGTGATCAAGTGGCCATGCGGGTGGGGCCCAAACCCCGGACGGTTACTTGGGGGATGGGTTTTGTCTTTTTTTCATTAGCACTGAGTGCCTTAATTCATTTTGTGGTCATTTTGATTATTATAAAGTTTTTTGAAAACTGTTTAATAAAAATCTATTATGAGAAAAAATAAAATAACCATAAAAACATGATACCAGAATGATATATATAAAGAAAAGAAGTAAAACATAATAGTACATCTCAACAACAGTACATCCCAAAAAATACAAAACGATCTGAAGGTTTCATATATGGTGATGAATATTGCACTAAATGTAATAGGGAATGGGGTAAAATAATGGTACAAAAAAGGGCATTTAATTACATATATTGGGTGGCAAAAAAGGGACAGGGTAACATGCAGTATACATAAACAAATGTGCAGAAGAGCTCAGTATAAGTATAAAACATATATAGCCGTCAAGTCCCTTTTGTACCCTAAACTCTTACCACAGCAGACGAAAAGTTTGGGAAATTAGGGAGGGGTCGGGGGAAACCCAAAATAGCGTGGAGAGCTTTTCAATTAGTTTGGGTCCCCCGCGCTGAATTAAATGCGGGACGCGGTAGGGAAGTATAAGAGCGCATGCGTCGGACTCCTTTTTCTTTCTTTTTCTTTTGCTCTTCTTTTTCTTTTCTTTGTTTTTTCTTGGTTTTTACTATACAATGTCTCTTTTTATTCTTTTACATATTTTGTGTTTTTTTTTTTCTTTTATGACCCTCTCACTTTTTCTTTTATCCCCTCTTTTTTTCCCTTTTTTTTTTTTATTTTTTTTTTTTAGTTACTTTTTAAAAACAAAAACCATTTTCCCATTTTACCTCTGTTCCCTATACACATTTTATTCATGCATCACATCCTCTATTGTTTATCACTTGTTTGTTTTTTGTAATGCTTTTTCAGTTCTCCCCCCCCTTTTTTTTCTTAGGTTTTTCCCCTGTTTTTTTTATTTGGGTTTTTTTTTTCTTTTCCAGGCATTACTCAGGGCTTTTTAAAACACCCCAGTTTTCCCCCCTCCAGGGTTTTCCCCTTTCTTTGCCAACCTTTTCCTTTACTATCGGGCTCTATCTAATAAACGCCTAAACCCGCGCTTTTCATATTTCTCCTTTTGTGTTTTTTTCCCCAAATTTTCCCCCCAAAGATATTCCACGCAGGCGCACTGGTATCCTACTGCTATGTTCTCTCTACGCATGCGCCGGTGTCTGGCCCCATGCGCTCTTTTTACTTTCCCAACATTTTTGCGGGGGGAGCCGAACTAATTTCCAAACTCTTCCCCGCTTTCCTCGTGTCCCACCCCCACCTGACTTCAAAAAAAATTTCTGCTGTGATAAGCGTTTAGGGTACAATAGGGACTTGACGGCTATAAATGTTTTTAACCCTTTTATGAGCTTTCTGGGCCCTTTGTTTATGTATAAA
>JAODAL010041457.1:0-35864 GCA_025379985.1 Phyllomedusa bahiana | reverse complement strand
TACGGGAGTATATTCAGGCAGTGTTCCCCTTCCCCAGCATACTTTTTATCTGGATACAGGAGTATATTCAGGCAGTGCTCCCCTTCCCCAGATACTATAGCTCTGGATACAGGGAGTATATTCAGGCACTGACCCCCCTTCCCCAGCATACTATACTCTGGATACAGGGAGTATATTCAGGCAGTGACCCCCTTCCCCAGCATACTATACTCTGGATACAGGGAGTATATTCAGGCAGTGTTCCCCTTCCCCAGCATACTATACTCTGGATACAGGGAGTATATTCAGGCAGTGTTCCCCTTCCCCAGCATACTATACTCTGGATACAGGGAGTATATTCAGGCTTTTTTCCCCTTCACCCAGCATACTATACTCCTGGATACAGGGAGTATTTTTCAGGCAGTGCCCCTTTCCCCAGTATACTATACTCTGGATACAGGGAGTATATTCAGGCAGTGTCCCCCTTCCCCAGCAAAACTATACTTGGATAAAGGGAGTTATATTCAGGCAGGACCCCTTCCCCAGCATTACTATACTCTAGGATACAGGAGTATATTCAGGCAGTGTTACCCCCTTCCCCACATACTTATATCTGGATACGGGGGAAAGTATATTCAGGCAGTGTCCCCTTCCCCAGCATACTATACTCTGGATACAGGGAGTTATTCAGGCTAGTGATCCCCTTCCCCAGCATACTATACTCTGGATACAGGGAGACTATTCAGGCAGTGACCCCCTTCCCCAGCATACTATACTCTGGATACAGGGAGTATATTCAGGCAGTGTTCTCCTTCCCCAGCATACTATACTCTGGATACAGGGAGTATATTCAGGCAGTGACCCCCTTCCCCAGCATACTATACTCTGGATACAGGGAGTATATTCAGGCAGTGACCCCCTTCCCCAGCATACTATACTCTGGATACAGGGAGTATATTCAGGCAGTGACCCCCTTCCCCAGCATACTATACTCTGGATACAGGGAGTATATTCAGGCAGTGTTCCCCTTCCCCAGCATACTATACTCTGGATACAGGGAGTATATTCAGGCAGTGTCCCCCTTCCCCAGCATACTATACTCTGGATACAGGGAGTATATTCAGGCAGTGTTCCCCTTCCCCAGCATACTATACTCTGGATACAGGGAGTATATTCAGGCAGTGTACCCCTCCCCAGCACCTATCCTCTGGATACAGGGAGTATATTCAGGCAGTGTTCCCCTTCCCCAGCATACTATACTCTGGATACAGGGGAGTATATTCAGGCAGTGTTCTCCTTCCCCAGCATACTATACTCTGGATACAGGGAGTATATTCAGGCAGTGACCCCCTTCCCCAGCATACTATACTCTGGATACAGGGAGTATATTCAGGCAGTGTACCCCTTCCCCAGCATACTATACTCTGGATACAGGGAGTATATTCAGGCAGTGTTCCCCTTCCCCAGCATACTATACTCTGGATACAGGGAGTATATTCAGGCAGTGTTCCCCTTCCCCAGCATACTATACTCTGGATACAGGGAGTATATTCAGGCAGTGACCCCCTTCCCCAGCATACTATACTCTGGATACAGGGAGTATATTCAGGCCGTGTTCCCCTTCCCCAGCATACTATACTCTGGATACAGGGAGTATATTCAGGCAGTGTTCCCCTTCCCCAGCATACTATACTCTGGATACAGGGAGTATATTCAGGCAGTGTTCCCCTTCCCCAGCATACTATACTCTGGATACAGGGAGTATATTCAGGCAGTGACCCCCTTCCCCGCTACTTACTCGTACAGGATATTTCAGCATGACCCTTCCAGCATATAACTCTGGATACAGGAGTATATTCAGGCTGCCCCTCCCCACTACTATACTCTGGATAAGGGAGTATATCAGGCAGTTCCCTTCCAGCATATATCTCGTACGGAGTATTTCGCAGTGCCCCTTCCCCGCATACTATTCTGGATAAGGGTATATTCAGGCGGTCCCTCCCCAGCATATATACCGGATACAGGAGTATATAGCCTGCTTCCCAGCATACTAAACTGGATACAGGGAGTATATTCAGGCAGTGTCCGGCTTCCCCAGCATACTATACTCTGGATCCATGGAGTATATTCAGGCAGTGACCCCCTTACCCCAGCATACTATACTACTTCTGGATACAAGGAGTATATTCCAGGCTCGACCCCCTTCCCCAGTATACTATACTCTGGATACCAGGGAGTATATTCAGGCCGTGTTCCCCTTCCCCAGCATACTATACTCTGGATACAGGAGTTATATTCAGCCGTGTTCCCCTTCCCCAGCATACTAATACTCTTGGATACAGTGGAGTATATTCAGGCACTGACCCCCTTCCCCAGCATACTAAACTTATATACTCCTGGATACAGGGAGTATATTCAGGCAGAGTTTCCCCTTCCCCAGCATAATAAACTCTGGATACAGGGAGTATATTTCAGGCAGTGTCTCCTTCCCCACATAACTAAACTCTGGATACAGGGATTAATTTCAGGCAGTGACCCCCTTCCCCAGCATAACAATACTCCTGGATACAGGGAGTATATTCAGGCAGTGTTCCCCTTCCCCAGCATACTATACTCTGGATACAGGGAGTATATTCAGGCCGTGTTCCCCTTTGCTTTCGGCGGGGGGTGTTCCTGTTTGCTGTTGGCTGTGTTCCTTGCTCTGACGGCCTTTGTTATAAACCCCGCACTCCCGGCGAGCAGCACCACTGCTGGCACCGCACCGAGCTCTCATGTGCCGATCGTCTTTGAAGTTGGCACAAGGAGCTGTAAACAGGCGGCCATTGTACCTGGGGGTCTGTGTACACAACGCACATCAGATGGAGAACACAAACCCCAACAGGGAGAGAGAAAAGAGGGCACCCCAACATAGGGGAGGGAGGGCGGAGTGCACCCCAACAGAGAGAGAGAGAGAGAAAAAAGAGTGCACCCCAACATAGGGGAGAGAGAAAAGAGGGCACCCCAACAGGGAGAGAGAGAAGAGTGCACCCCAACAGGGAGAGAGAAGAGTGAACCCCACAAGAGGAAGAAAGAGGGGAACCCAACATAGGGGAGGTGAGGGCTGAGTGCACCCCAACAGGGAGAGAGAGGGCAGAGTGCAGCCCAACAGAGAGAGAGAGAGAAAAAAGAGTGCAGCCCAACATAGGGGAGAGAGAAGAGTGCACCCCAACATAGGGGAGGGAGGGTGGAGTGCACCCCAACAGGGAGAGAGAGAGAAAAAAGAGAGCACCCCAACAGAGGGGAGAGAGAGAAGAGTGCACCCCAACAGGGAGAGAGAGAAGAGTGCACCCCAACAAGGAGAGAGAGAAGAGGGCACCCCAACATAGGGGAGGGAGGGCGGAGTGCACCCCAACAGGGAGAGAGAGGGCAGAGTGCATCCCAACAGAGAGAGAGAGAGAAGAGTGCACCCCAACCTAGGGGAGAGAGAAGAGAGCACCCCATCATAGGGAGAGAGAGAAGAGTGCACCCCAACATAGGGGAGAGAGAAGAGTGCACCCCAACAGAGGGGAGAGAGAAGAGGGCACCCCAACATAGGGGAGAGAGAAGAGTGCACCCCAACAGAGGGGAGAGAGAGAGAGAAGAGTGCACCCCAACATAGGGGAGAGAGAAGAGGGCACCCCAACAGGGAGAGAGAGGAGTGCACCCCAACATAGGGGAGAGAGAGGAGTGCACCCCAACATAGGGGAGAGAGAGGAGTGCACCCCAACATAGGGGAGAGAGAAGAGTGCACCCCAACATAGGGAGAGAGAGAGAGAAGAGGGGCACCCCAACATAGGGGAGAGAGAGAGGAGTGCACCCCAACAGGGAGAGAGAGAGAAGAGGGCACCCCAACAGGGAGAGAGAGAGAAGAGGGCACCCCAACATAGGGGAGAGAGAGAGAGAAGAGGGCACCCCAACATAGGGGAGAGAGAGAGAAGAGGGCACCCCAACATAGGGGAGAGAGAGAGAAGAGGGCACCCCAACATAGGGGAGAGAGAGAGAAGAGGGCACCCCAACAGGGAGAGAGAGAGAGAAGAGGGCACCCCAACATAGGGGAGAGAGAGAAGAGGGCACCCCAACATAGGGGAGAGAGAAGAGGGCACCCCAACATAGGGGAGAGAGAGAGAAGAGGGCACCCCAACATAGGGGAGAGAGGGCGGAGTGCACCCCAACATAGGGGAGAGAGTAGAGAGGCACCCCCAACATAGGGAGATGAGAGAAGAGGGGAAGAGGGCACCCCAACAGGGAGAGAGAAGAGGGCACCCCAACATAGGGGAGAGAGAGAAGAGGGCACCCCAACAGGGAGAGAGAGAGAAGAGGGCACCCCAACATAGGGGAGAGAGTGTGGTGTGGACCCCAACATTCGGGGAGGGAGGACGGAGTGCACCCCAACAGGGAGAGAGAGGGCAGAGTGCACCCCCCAACATAGGGGAGAGATGGCAGAGTACCACCCCCCGACATGGGGGAGAGAGGGCGGACTGCGCCCCGACTTAGGGGAAGGAGAATGAAGGACAATTGTACCACAAAGGCAGTTGAACTAGCACGAAATATGTATGTGGCACATACTAGGGTAGGATGGAGGCCCTCCCCTACCATGCTTATCACCTTTACCTTATGTGGCAGCAGAGCCCCCGCAGGTACCTGGGCCAGGCTGTGAGCGCTCTCTCTGCACCCCTTATGGCTGCACCCTGGGGTGAGGGAGACAGAGGCCTTTCTGGTCCACCTCAGGGGGTCATGGTGACATCTGTCCTGTATAAACAGTTATTTGCCCCCCACCCTGCTGCTCATGCAGATCGCTTCATTTACACACTGATGAGTTTACCAGAAGCGAAACCCCCACAACAGGGAAAAGCTTCTCATCCACTCAGAGGGAACTGCAAATGGCTGAGCAAACGGGGACGAGATATGCAGACGACATTGACTATAACAGGAGGGGTCTGGTCTCTTCTCTCTGTAAACCCCGAGCAAAGGAGACCACCTCAAGTCCCCTGACCGATGAAGACCCCCTCCTGCCCCTCCGTGTCCCCCGAGCAGAGGAGACCCCCTCCTGCCCCTCCGTGTCCCCCGAGCATAGGAGACCCCCTCCTGCCCCTCCGTGTCCCCCGAGCAGAGGAGACCCCCCTTCCTGCCCCTCCAGTATCCCCCCGCGCAGGAGGAGAACCCGACCTGTTACCTCAGTGGTCCCCCGAAGCATAGAGAACCCTCATCCTGCCAGCCTCCCGTGTCCCCATCCCGAGCAGAGGAGACCCCGTCCTGTCCCTCAGTGTCCCCTGAACCGAGGAGACCCCCTCCTGCCCCTCCGTGTCCCCCGAGCAGAGGAGACCCCCTCCTGCCCCTCCGTGTCCCCCGAGCAGAGGAGCAGCCCCGTCCCCGCCCTCAGATGCAGCCCCTGAGCAGAGGAGACCCCCCCTCCTGCCCCATTCATTGTCCCCACGAGCAAGGAACCCTCTCCTCGCCCCTTCCGTTCCCCCCGAGCATAGGAGCACACCGTTACCTGTCCCTCAGTGTCCCCTGAGCAGAGGAGACCCCCTCCTGCCCCTCAGTGTCCTCCGAGCAGAGGAGACCCCGTCCTTCTCCTCAGAGCCCCTGAGCAGAGGAGACCCCCTCCTGCCTCTCAGTGTCCCCCGAGCAGAGGAAACCCCCTCCTGCACCTCCCGGTCCCCCGAGCCAGAGGAGACCCCCTCTACCATCTATTCCCCCCTCCGTGAACCCCCCGAAGCAGAGGATTACCCTCTCCTGCCCCTCTGTGATCCCCGACAGCAGAGAGACCTCCCTCTACCTCGTGTCCCCCCCATCGAGAAGAGGAGACCCCCTTCCCCTGCCCACTAACGTGTTCCCCCGAGCAGAAGGAGTACACTCCCTCCTGCCCCTCAGTCGCTCCACCCCGAGCAGAGAGACCCCCCACCCATCCCCTACTGTATCCCCACCCGACCAAGACGGAAGACACCCCTCCTGCCACCTACCGTGTCCCCACTAGCAGATGGTAGACCCCCTCCTACCTCTGTGTCCCCCGAGCAGAGGAGACCCCCTCCTACCTCTCAGTGTCTCCCCCCCAAAAGGACACCTCTTGCCCTCGGCGCTGTTGCTGCCCCCCCCCCCCCATGACGGTAGAGTGGGCGACACTCATGCTGCCTGCAGTTATTGTACTGGGCATTGGTTTCATTACATTGTAATTGTATTTATTTTGACCTCTTTAACTACGCCTTTTACTCCAGTCACATCCAGAGCTGCAGTCACAATTCTGCTGTTACCCGATGCCTTCTACTCCAGTCACCTCCAGTGCTGTGGAGCCTCCCGTTACCACCAGTCTGGGTAGAGTGCTCGGTTTCCAGTAACATCTGGGCTTTGGATGTGACTGGAGTAAATGCCATGTGTGGACTTGGTTAACGTGCCCCTAATTATCTTCTCCTTTTGTCTCCGGCCAGCTCTGGCAGCATCACCCCCACCTCAAGCACGCCCATTAACTCGCTGAAAACCCGCGTACACGGAAACCGTCCTGACCCAGTAACGACGAAAATATGGTGGAAAAAGAGGATCGCGTACGAACCACGCTAATGAAGCGGAGCCCCGGTGCCCAGACCCCCACCTCCCCACCGCCAGGAGCAGTGCCCACCGCCATCCAGAGCAACGCCCAGCTGCCCAACTCCCCTACCGCCTGGACATACCCGTGCTCCCAACCACAACTCACGTGGGCGAACGTCCCATATGAACCAGCACAGTGACAACTGGGGTCGGAGAGAAGTACGCAGAGTCCTAACAGAGAGAGCTGCCGGATCCTCAATGGGAGGTCAAGTGGGGAGCAAATCTTTAGAAAAAACCATTCATGAACTCCTGCTGCTTGTCATCTGATATGAAACATTCTGTTTTTATTTTATTTTTTGTAAACTTGGAGGCTAAAAATCGACCCCAATCTCGTCCTACTCGCACCTCCTACTGGAGAGCACTGCAGTCGGTGGCTCCTCAGCCTGACCTGACCGATAAGACTGAGTTCACACTTGTGTTCTCCTGTTTTTGGCAATGTGCTGAGCGGACGAGAGCCGCATGCACTGACTGTGATTCCCGCAATTTGCAGCTTTGCTTATGGTTCTCTAATGTACAGCACACCGCCTCCCTGCAGCCACAAAGCCCAGAGCTCTAAGCTGGTCAGACACGACAGCTGAACCCCCCTCCACAGTTTCGGCAGGACAGGCTGACCCTCCATTGTTCCGGGTTGCCTCTCAACTCCTCCAAATCAAAAGCAATCATGGGATAAGGATCTGGCTACGTTGCGGATTCATCCATAGTTGCCAACTCTGAAAACAGTGGAAAAGCAGTAAGAATGTAAAGAAGTAAAAAGAGGTAAAAAAATTTGCATGGACAAACCACCCATACTACTTGTTGTGTGCCATGCCCCTTCGAAAAGCCAAACACCCACCTCGCCTAACTGCCAATAACGCTTTGGAAGAGAAGCCAGGTAGACATGCCCTTTATAAAGGCATGTAGTAGCCCCCCAAAAACCAGGTATGCCCCTTACAAGGCAGGTAGATGCCCCCCTTCGTAAGCCAAAGTAGATGCCCCCCCCTTTGTAGCCAAGTAGATGCCCCTGCCCCTCTGTAGCCAGGTAGACATGCCCCCTCTGTAGCCCTGTAGATCTGCCCCCCCCCCTCTGTTCAAGCACGCGTAAGATGCCTCCCCCCCTCTGTAAGCCAGGTATATAGTGCCCCCCTTGAAGCCAGGTAGATTACCCCCCTCTGCGAGCCAGGTAGTGCCCCCCCCTCTGTAGTCACAGGATTGCCCCCCTCTGTAGCCAGGTAGTGCCCCCCTTTGTTAGCCAGGTAGTGCCCCCAATTGATTACCCAGGTAAAGTGCCCCCCCCTTTGTTATCCAAGGTAGTATGCCTTCCACCCCCTTTGTTAGCAGAGTAGAGCCCCCCAGTTGTTGCCAGGTAGACCCCCCTTTGTTTGCCATGTAGTAGCCCCCCTTTTGTTTAGCCAAGTTAGTGCCACAACTCCCCTTTGTTTTAGCCAGTGTGAGAGCCCCCCATTTTCTGTTAGCCAGGTAGAGACCCCCCTCTTTTAGCCAGTAGTGCCCCCCTTTGTTATCCAGGTAGTGCCCCCCTTATTGTTAGCCAGGTACAGTGCCCTATTCCCCCCTTTGTTTAGCCAGGTAGTGCCCCCTTCATTGTCTTAGCCAGGTAGTGCCATAACACCATTTGCGTTAGCCAGTTTAGTGCCCCCATTTGATTAGCCAGGTAGTGACCCCACCCAGTTTGTATAGCCAGGAAGTGCCACACCATCTTTGTTCGCGCAGGTAGTGACCCCTTTGTTAGCCAGGTAGCTGCCCCCATATTGTTAGCCAGGTAGTGACCCCATTTAGTTATCCAGGTGCGTGCCCCCAATGTTAGCCAGGTGGCCCTCCCATTTGCTTAGCCAGGTGGAGACCCCATTTGTTAGCCAGGTGGGATGCCCCCCTTTGTTGTGCCAGTAGAGCCCGCCTTGCCCCTCTTTGATGCCCAGGTAGAGAACCCCCATCCCCCTTTGTTGGCCATAGATAGAGCCCGACCCACTTTGTGGCCAGATTGAAGTGCCCCCCATTTGTTTGCCAATGTAGTGCCCCCCATTTGTTGCGCAGGTAGAGGCCCCCCTTTGTTAGCCAGGTAGTGCCCCCCCCTTTTAGCCAGTATGTGCCCCCCTTTGTTACCAGGTATGCCCTCCCCCAATGTTAGCCAGGTATGTGCCAAACCCTTCCTTTGTTTACTCCCAAGGCTAGTATTAGCCCCCCTTTTGTTCAGCCAGGAGTACACGTGACTCCCAGTTCTAGTTAGCCCAGGTATGACCCCATATGTTAGCCAGGTAAGTGACTCCCCATTTTTTTTAGCACAGGTGTGCCACCCTTATATCTAAAAAAATAAAATCAAAAAATTCCACATACCTCACCAGGCTCCTGCAGCTGGCTCCGGACATCTATCCCGGCCGAGAGTGCGTACTCTCACGTCACACTAAGGGGATTAAAAGTGCAGGCCCACGCGTCACTAACCCCTGCGCTGCTGACCCTGTATGTACAGCGCAGCATACCGGCGCTGTCTGCATACAGTGGTGTTAAAGGTGAGTAGGGGAGTGAATCCCCACAGCACCACCTCCAGCACACCCGGCGCTGTACATACAGGTGGAGAAGAGGAGGGAGACGAATCCCCCACCAGCCTCCTCCCTGCACACCGGCCGGCCCAATCGCTGTACATACATGTGGCAGAAGCTAGGTAGGAAGGGAGCAGATCACCCTCCTGCCTCCAACCCCCCTGCACACTCCGAGCGCTGTACATTACAGACGGCGAGTAAGGGAAGGAGAGGAGGCGATCCGCCTCCCTGCACACCAGCTCTGAACATACAGGGGAGGAGTCGGGATTAGGGAGCGATCACCCTGCCTCCTCCCTGCAAACACCGGCGATGTTACAAACAGGGGATTAGTGGAGGAGGGAAGCGATCCCCCCTGCCTCCTCACCATTGCACACACCGGGCCGGCGCGTACATATAGAGGGGAGGAAGAGGAGGTGGGAGAACGACTCCCAGTCCAGCCTCCTCCCGCACAACAGGCCGGCGCGTGCGAAACATACAGGCGGGGAGGAGGAGGTGGAGCTGATCCCTCCCTTGCCTCCTCCCCGCACACCCGGCCGGCGCTGTACACTAACCAGGGGGAAGGAGGAGGTGGGAGCGATTCCCCTTCCTGCCTACCGTCTCCCCACACACTCGCTCGGCGCTGTACATACTAGGGGAGAGGAGGAGGTTGTGAAGCGATCCCCCTTCCTGGAGCCTCCTCCCTTGCACACCGCGCTGATACATACAGGGGCGAGATGGAAGCGTTCCCTCTTCCTCCTCGCCTGCACAACGGCGCTGTACATACAAGGGGGAGTAGGGAGCGAATCCCTCCTGCCTACATCATCCCTTGCACACCGGCCGCTGTACATACAGGAGGAGCAAACAGGGAGGTAGGTGAGCGATCCCTCCTGCCTCCTCCCTGCACATGTCCCCACCGACTCTTGGCGCGCTGTACATACAGGGGGAGGAGAGGAAGAGAGTTATACCCTCCTGCTTCCCTCCCTGCACAGCGAGAAACCCGGGCGGGTGAAGCGGCCGCTGGCGGCGGGAGGTTTCGCCACTCTGCCGGACCGGGCTGGTGACTCCCAAATAGCGGGCACCCCCCCTCGCCCCCCCCTTCCCCCGCCAAAAAGCGGGAGATGTTGTCATGTATGATTCCATACGGAAAGTGTCTGAGCCGTCACTACCCTTACCCACCGACCTCAGAACAAATGCATACTCACCTGACCTGAACGTGCTTGTGTATGCAGGAGAGATGACTCTCGGCCAAATGTTTCTATCTTTAAAGAGGACTAGATTTTAGGATTCCAACAATCCTGGAGCATCTCCTCCTATAACTCTGTGTTGTGTTGTTCCTCTGTTACTCCTCCTGGAAATGTATCACTGAATTAGTCAGTTACATTGGCCAAACCTCCTCCAGTTCTTCCAGGCTGGACCTCTGCTGACCCCTCTAATGTGGGCATCTCCCCCAAACTACATGTTAGTCTGGTGGGGATCCGAACAGTTACATTTCCTCTACCGCCTCTTTTTTGTTTTTAAAAATAGAAGCCGCTGCCAGAAGTATCTGACCACCACTTTCCTCTCCTTTCCCCACTCATAACCTATGCACTCTCAGCTGAGCTGAGCGTGCTTGTGTGTGCAGGGGAGGTGGCTGTGGGGCGAACAACTTCGATCTTTAATCTCCTGGTTGATCTGAATTAGAAGAGCGTCATAGTGTTCTCCATGAAATACCAATTCTGGAGGATCTTTCCTCAAATGTTTTGTGATTCCCCTGATATTCCTCCTACAAATTTCAGACTTGGTTGTTACCATATTGGTGGCGCGGGGGTCCTGCATAAAATCTTATATCCATCAGATCTCATGATTGACCGGACGTCAGACTCGTGCATGACACGGCCCCCACCCCCTACAATATGGTAACACCCAGCTGACACATTGGTAATGAATTTATAGAAGAAATGACAGAGGAGGCACACAGAGATCCAAGGAACACTCCTGAATGCTCCAGAATTGTTATTTCTTGGGGGAACCTTACACTGCACTCAATTCCTAATGCGAATCTAACAGAAGATGTCACAAGGTTCTCTTTTAACATAGAGAATGTCTTTTCTCTTGTTTCTTCCCGACAGCCCACGACTGAGTCCTCCTGCAGACACCAGCACGCTCAGCTCAGATGAGAATGCCTGTGTTGTAACCGGGGAAAGGAGAGGTAAGTGGTGTCCAGACACTTCTGGCAGCGGCTAATCTCTAACAAACACAAGGATTGGGTATAGGATAAATGTAACCATGTCCGAACTACCCCATCTCAGACCACCATGTATTATGGGGAGGATACCACATTAGTGGTCCAGAGCAGGTCCATCCCCGAACACTGGGTAGGGTTTTGCCAATGTAAACTGACTAATTCCTAGATACAAAATCCAGAGAAGAAACATAGTGAACAGACGCAACCCAGAGAATAATGCCACACAAATGGAGTTGTAACATTAGCTGTTTTCCCTATTGCGAAATAAACACACATCAGGAGCACAGATCCTCTTTCGGTGAGTGTCCCGCCTGGCAGGAGAGGCAATAACATTGTATACAGGCAACGAAAACGATAGAACAAGAAGAACCATTTACTGTTCTCTATAGCAGCGAGTTACAGAGTTACTATATTGTATTCAGGGAATACAAGTATGGACCCCAGGAGAGGACGGCTGGGAGCCGGGGGCCACCATGAGACTCTGTAGGGCCACAGATTGATTTTACCAGTCGGGATGTCCCCCTCATGAACGACCACAGGGTTACTCCTAGACCATAACCTCCCAAACTTTTGGAAAATGTCAAACAAGAGGGACACTTATGGTTCATTGAGAGGCAAATATATCGATACACCCCAAAATAATGTATTCAACATGTTTTTATTTACAAATTAGCACAGAATCATCTAAATGGATACATTCCCATGGTCCAAATTGCAACCAATGATTAAATAATATTTACACTGTAGCCAAATATGCAGTAATGAGTGAGAGAGGCTCTTTCATCATTACATTAAAAAATTCTGTACAAAAAGCCCTCGCGCCACCATTCTTGTTTATACGCTGCTCCCTCACTGATCCTTAGTAGCGAACAGCTCATCTACAGGGATAACGCCCAGTGACGAGAGCTCCTCAGGTCCTGGCCACACAAGCTCTGACGATCACCTCTTCTCCCCTGCTTAGTGTATTACACACACACTCACTGCTGGAGTCGAGTGTTATCACCCCCCAGGTGCTGTCAATCCATTCTATTCCTGTCCACCCGTACTCTTAGTAATCACAACACACATACACTGCTGAAGCGAGTGTTCAATTCACCCCAGAGTTCCTGTCATTCTCATTCCTGTCCACTCCGTACTCCTTAGTAATCACACACACTCACAATGCTGAGCGAGTGTTCACAACCCCAGGTGCTGTCATTCTACTTCCGTCCTCTGTCGCTACCATAGTAATCACCCACCATCACATGCTGACAGGCGTAGTGTTCAACCCCACAGGTTGTGTCATTCTACTCCCCTCCACTTAACTCCTTAGATAAATACACCACACTCACTGCTGAGTGCGAATGTTCAACCCATGTGCTATCCACTACTCTCACTGCCACTACCCTCATGAACTCCTTCGAAATCACACACACTCACTGCTGAACAAGTCTGTTCAACCCCAGGTGCCTGTCATTCTACCCTGTCCTCTGTAACCTCCTTAGTAATCATATGCAATCACTGGCTGGCGACGTGTTCAACCCCAGTGCTGTTCATTCTACTCAGCAACAACTACCCGTCCTCTGTACTCCTTAGTAATCACACACACTCAACTGCTGAGCTAAGTGTTCAACCCCCAGGTGGTGGTCTTTCTACTTCCGTCTCTCTTGTGCTCCTTATAATCACACACACACTCACTGCTGACGTATTGTTTCAACCCCAGGTGGTGTCATTCAACTCCTGTCCTTCTATAACTCCTTACATAGTTTAGACAGAACAGTGCAAATAAAAAAAAAAAAGAAAACACTAATCCTCAATCGGGTGTTGCCGACAAAAAAAACAAAATCTGTTTAGGCTCCTCCATTGACATTTGAATTAGAACCCCTATGTTTAAAAGGCAGAAGTGCAAACCAACCAGCTACATTGTCTAGCTACTCACAGCTCCATACATAAACAGACCTTTCTTTGACTAAAGAGTGAGTGCATCTGAGGAGGAGAGGCATGGTGAATGTGATCAATCCATCCTGGGTCACATTAACATTTCCCCAAGTTACAAATAAATCATACATCCCCCTTTGATGCACGATGAAAGCAGAAACTGGATAAAGCAAGGCATAGCAGACAAGTCGAGTTTGGTGCGAGTAAACAGGTACAGGGGGATGCGTCTGGGGCAACAAATAGGGACAATGTCCTTACAATGAGGGACACCAGGGAGGTATGCGCTCACACACCATGCCTGTATGTGATCCTGTGGACTGCAAGCATGATTGTTCCATCACATCAATCAGCTGCTGCTGATCCTGTGATTTAGGCATCTTATAGTGTAAAACTAAAGGGACTACCAGGGCCCCCTGTTACCCTCCTTTACGTACAGATCTGCTGTCATTACTTTACTCTTGCTCTAAAATGACTTGCATATAATCAATTCCATTCATGAATGAATACAGCGATCAGCAAAATCACTTATTTATTACAGTTCGAACAAAATTGCAATAAAAGCGAAAATGTTATGATTTAGAATAAGCCCTTCTCCAACATACAGTCCTTAACCCAAACCAATGCAATTTTATTGTATACAGTAAGAGATATATGAAATGATCAAGTGGATTTGCCTGACGCTGTTTCGTTCTACACTAGCATTAACGGTTACTTTTGAGGAGGTGTATTTGCTGTGTGGTTCTGTTGCAATCGCCGCCAACTCTGCCAATTATCCAGGGGAGAATCGTGCTGTCCCTTGTATGTTATTTCTCATGACTCCATGTTTTCTCTTTTTTTCTTCTAGAAGATCCAGAGCTTTTACAGTGTAAGTCATCCAAATTCTCCATTGTTATGCTTCCCAGTGTTCCGAAAGCATATCTACAGGGTGTGTGGGTTTAATAGAAGACATGTTGTGGTAACTTCAAGGAGTCTATGTGCAAATAATATTGTCATATATCAGAGAAGGTATAAATAATACCGCCAAAAATCAGGAGGTAAAATAATACCCTGCCATATATCATGGGATGTATAAATAATACCTCCCAGTCCATATACTCGAGTCGAGGTATAAATAATACCGACACATAAATTCAGGGCTGAGAATAACATTATACCGGCCATATAATCATGGAGTTATAAATTAATACCAGCCATATATCAGACAGAGGTATAAAAAATACCCGCCATATATCAGAGAGGTATAAATAAAACCACCGCCATATATCAGGGAGAGATAAATAATACCGTCATATATATCAGAGAGGTATAAAAATAATACCGGTAATATATCAGGAGGTATAAATAATCTACCGTATATATCTGGGAGGTGGTATAAATAATACCAAGTCATAAATATCAGAGAGTATAAATAATATACCGCCATATAGTTAGGCAGAACCATAAATAATAATGCTGGAGAGAGCAGAAAACTACAATACTTGTTCCTACAGAAAGGGCCATGATCTTTCACTATGAGGGGACCCCCAGCCTCTGACCCTATAGCAGCCTCAAAAGGCTATAGCGTTACGCCCATGATTGCATGTATGATGATAGATGTACCCTTACGTTCCAATTATGAACAAACCTAGTAGGCGCCATTTTTGAAAGCTGAAATAAGAGTACTGGGCCATCTCAAATGATAGCGAGGAGCGGCGTAATGCTGACTGTTTCCACACTAGTATCACTCCCCTCATCACACTTCCAGAAGTGGCAATGATGCCAGGCGCCAGGTACCACAACTTCCCAGCATCCAGATAACAGCTGGGATTCTCTATGCCTTACTGCATATAATGAGAAAGATTTGCTTGTCACGGGATCTGGGAAACTGGTGACGGTCCCTGTCTCTCCGAGCTATGATGCACTGGTTACACCCATCTATCCCAGATCTTGCTCTGTTATATCTGATGTAGAAGGTTTCTTGGGGGGCCTCATCAGTAATCCTCCTCCCCGCCCGCGGGGTCTATGTCTTTCCTCACCCTGGGGTCTTTCCTTCCAATGCTAGAAAGCCCCCAATTAAAAGACAACGCCAATGCAAGATTTCCCGCAAGATCTTCAAGAATTGCCCGATTCGGAAGCCGACTCATCGTGGAGAGTGGGGCGGTTTAGATTTGCTTTAGGCTTCTTGCTCGCAATCCCACTTCACTCCCCCAAATCCTTAACTGTCGCCCTCCTATTTTTCTCGCCCCCCCCTCCCCAACAGATTAACCTGACGCACGCAAAGATATCCTCCTTCAGGGAAGACTCCACTTAATACGGTAAGAACTGGATCTTTACTTCCATAGCAACATATATCCGCTGCTGGAAACTACGGTGAGTGTGCAAATGAGAGTTTGACTCCTTCGTAGCAGAGTTGGAATTTCCATAGGTAGATTCCGGGCTCGGTGTCAGCGCTGAGCCGACGTCTCGATGTCATCACCGAAGGACGGGCCAATGTCCTAGAAAATGGTTTACGAGGAAAATCTATAAGGAGAGAGTGGGCCAATCTCCATTACTCTAATCAACAGTCCTCTATTGGTGACAGGGGGTTAATGCAAGCTTTGGCGGACATACTCCTCTCTCATGGGATTGGGGTCCCGCGCATAGCTATGAGGGGGTGCAGAGGTAGCGCATTCGTGGGCACTGACCCAGTCTGAGGGGCGCCCCCCAAATACCCCCTATACTGCCCGCAGCATTTGTCAATGGCACATGGTAAACTTGAAGAGTCCCCCATTTCACTAAATTTGCCACTAAGGCCAGAACACCAAGTTGTCACGCCTCCATTTAGATTTACTGACCCAGAGTGGTAAGCTCACTCACATTTCCTAGACAACTTGCAAGTCAATGAAACTGCCCATTGATGGGGAACGCCTCTTAAAGGGGAATGCCGTCATCAAAAAATGACTATATTGTTTAACTCAACATTTATAGTTACCTTTTTTAGGAATTTTTTTGGTTATGTTTTTTTAATATTTCCAGATCACTTTCAGATATTTTTTTTAATAATCTTAAGTCCTCCAGTTCTCACTTTGGCCCACTAGGAGGGGGGGGCCTAATAATCGTCTGACACGTCCTGTATCTTTTTAGATTAGGAAGCTCTACATTTTCAGCAGTGTCTAGCTCATTATCCAGACACAAAGAGGGTCAAACTGAAAGGAGACACCATTGTTACAGATAACACCAGCAGATCACACCAGTCAAACAAGAGGAATGTCACAGCTCCCCCTCTCCACAATGCTATCCCCTTCACATGAAAACTCTCCTACATCCAAGTCTATGGGACGCGACATCTGTCATAAGACAGGTCCTTATGTGCATGAAGCTAGCTGAAAAGTATCTCTCTGTTGCTGTTAAAGCAGTGCAAGCAAGAATGATCTTTCCCCCACAATCAATATAAAAGAAATCTACAAACAGGAAATAAAAAACGACTGATAGGAAAAGAAATATGGATCAGACAGGGCTTGAATTAAAGTAAAAATAAGAAAAAATTGGCGACAGATTCCCTTTAAGGACCGCACTTATCCTGCCACATGCTGCTCCTTCAGCCAAGTCATCGCGAGCAGATAGAAAGCATTGCAGCATAGCTCCGCTTCGCCACAGTTGTAATGGGGGCGGCTGTGCAGGGAACGTATGGTGAGGTCTGCATGAATGCAAATCAGCACCCCCCCCGCAGACCCCAACCCTTGTTTTTTTTTATTAATTATGATTAATTACCCTTCCACAAGACCTCACCTTCACAGCAATATGGGCCCCAGGCTAGATCAACATCATTGGCCCTGTCCCAAATGCATAACCTCTACACTAGGCCCAAGCCCCAAGCCAAGCCCAAAAGCACACCCATGAATAATCACACACACACCACTTATGACTGGACACCGCAGCCTAGCAACACTATTTGAGCATGGCAGGGAGCCTTCCTTCCCTTCTCCACCATTTGTTTTTAACTGTTTCTGTCACATCTAAAAAACACACAAACCAGTTAAATAAGCAAAGCAAACCTAGGGAACCCAGAGTATGTTTCTTGTAAATCCCTGGAACAAACATACAACCACCACGGGCACCTAATACTATATGCCCCAAACCGGGCACTGCCTAGTGTGCACCTATGTGAAATAATGGCCAGCTTGACACCAATCTTAACATAATGCAGCCGAAATCATGCCTCTCTTCTTCAAATAGGAGGTTTTCTTTAAAATGCATTGGAATACCATATTGATTCAGGGCGCCTATCGATGAGAAGGGTCTGGCGCGGCTAACCCCCCATGGATGACCTCCCCCAAAATACATAGCTCTCTCCGTGCACAGCATGACACCAGCAATGAAGCATAGCTCCAGTCACTTCAAAGGACATCACTACAGATTCCAGCATAGCTCCAGGGATGTGGTGATGAAGTGATGTGACCCTCATTCTATGAATAAAATGGAGACTCTAGGGCAAGTGCGCCCTATTTGGGGCAGTACTGTCAGATTATTCCTTAAGGTGCACTGCTAACAGCGGGGCAAGATAACGTACCCCGGGAATGGGCGTAAAATGGGCCATACAATGATGGCCGCCAAGCCCTGGCCCTGGGGTTGGGCTTGATCCAGACCTCAAGGTCATAAGGGAAGAAACCTTACAGTGTTTAATGTAAGGAGTCAATTAAGTTTATAGTAGAGAAACTTATTATATACTCTAAAAAAAAATACCTTATACAGTAATAAATTATAACATAGTTATTTTATTTGCATAAATAACAAAATCAAAATGTATTATATAGTGTGCATACGATTTAATATTTTTGTAAGATATTCCATTAATAATTAACATAATACTTGCATTATATACTCCTATATAAGTTTATATATTGTATATTTTATACTAAAACCTATTATAATAATTTTACACATTGAATTTTATATTGTATGATAAATGGTCTATAATTTTATATATTTTAGTATTCTATGTTATTATAAATTACATTATTATTGCCATCTATATAGTTCAAATCATAATGTATGTACTTAAGATCAAATAATATTTTTAATACTCTCTCATTATTATATTAGATCATATCAAAATGAATTATATCATATATTTTTCATACTGTATTGTAACACACGATAACTTTATATTGCTTTATTATTAAATTATATTAAACTTAAGTTATTACACAATATAATATGTGATACAATATAATATTATATTACATTCTATTATATTATTTTATAAACAGTGAGTCCAGGTTATAATCTACTAGGATCCTGTACTCCCCTCCCCCATTCCCCATATGCGGGGAGCGAGGGCAGTAATATTAAGCCATTGCTACATTTGCAGCATAATCCTAAATGTGGCGTCCCCCCTATAGTCACGAGCTGCTTCATTAACCCTTTGGAAATATCGCCGCGGACCACATGCACTTTTTTTCCTCCCCCTCTCACTCATAAGGATCACTTAATACAGCTCACAAAGGACATCCGCTGCAATAACAGAAGGTAGAAGACTGCGAAAGTGATCCCCAACGCCATCCAGGTCTGCACTGCAACCGAGAAGGTGAGAGGAACGCCGCGTCCTGCAGATTCTGCAGCTCAATGCTATTAGACTGTGAATGCAACCGAAAACATGGGCTCTCCCAGCATCCCCTGCTTGTTCAGTGTCTGCATAGAGCTTTACAACCTGGGAAACATCAAAGACTGTGCAGTCATTGTATGTAGGAAAAACAACACCGCCTCACCACTCAACACAAAGGCCGACATGTATAGATTCGGTGCTTTTCGCACCTGTTATTTTGCGCGTATACTCGCGCCTCATTCCCAGCCCGAATCCCGCTAGTCGGACTCGGGAAATTTAGATGTTTAAGAGCGCAGCGTTCCCCTTTCAGCTGCGCCCCGCATGAAGGGCGGGCAGCGTCGGGTGTGCGGTGGTGGAGCCGGAGAAGAGCCGTTTCGTCTCCGGCGCGCCGCGGAACGCGGCGCGCTCACGAAAACCCCCCAGGACATGCGCTAACGATCTTGGCGAGTTCGGCAAAAGTCGAGGCGCAGTGGCAGCGCTCGGCAACTCCGATAGGCAGACCAGGTTTATTCATTTGGTCTAAAGCTACGGCGGCGTCGAAAGGTGAAAGAGCAGGATCGAACATCTGAAGTAAACATATCGAAGTATCGACTGACAGAAATTCTCTGGTATCTCGTGCAGAGCAGGAGGAAATTACTCGAAAACAAAAAACGAGCCCTTTAAAAGACTGTCAAAACAGTACTCAGAAAAGAGCCTAACCCGAAAAAAAAAAAAAAAAATCAATTATCCCAAAAATCTAGAAACGAGGACAACATCAGGAATTGGTGCATATTGGAAATTGAGCCGTGAAACACAGTAATTCAAATTCTGAAAGCTATTCACATCTCATGGTCGGCATAAACCATGCCAATCAGAATCATGAACGACAATGAACCATTAAACCTATGAGCGGGAAGGATTTGACCAATCAAATGCAAAGAGCTGGGACAGTTTCAAACAATAACATAAAATGCAGAAAACACTGATTGGTTTAATGCGCGGGGGATTGGCTATCCCAGCCCAAACCCAGAGCGCTGAGTACTTCTCCCATTGAAGTCTAATGGAGAGATGGGCGCCACTGAATCGTCACTCGGCGCTCAGCCCGCCCCCGTGCGAGCAACGGAGTATGAAATAACCAAATTTCATTTTGATTAAGTGTAAAACATTCTCAGACTAAACGATGCCGAACCCTTCTCTAAACATATAATCAGATAAACCCCAAACAACGCGTTTGTCGCCGAGAGACCGGCGCCTAGCATAGGGAAAAGCAATAGAGAGAATTGCCGGAACAAACTTACGATCAATATCAACATTGGTTTAAGCTATTCTATTGGTCGGCATAAACCAGCCAAACATAATAGAGCGACAAGTGGCCCATTACAAAACCTATGGAGGTAGAATTTGACCAATCAGACAATAGGAGCGAGCAGTGGCCCATTATAACCTATGGAGAAAAATTGAAACCAATCATATTCCAAAGCGTGACTGTTTCAAAATACATTAAAAAGTGCAGAAACGAGCTGATGGTCTAAGCTAGCTTGGGCTTGGTCCAGCTAAGCCAATCAAGCGCGAGCTACTTTCACATAGAGGTTATCTAGGCCCGAAAGAAATCTGAGCGTCCGACCTCTGTTGATTTTTGCTAAGTTAAAAGAGGCGCCTGCAATCATAGACCAATGCGGAGAGCCGAGCGCCGCACCCTACAATGGGTTTTTCACTAATGCAATCTTGAAATCAAACTGTACACGGCCGACACCAAATTATAAGACATCCGCACATCCCAAGCACTTCGACCATAAACCCCTGCAGCCATATGTAAATACAGAAAAAAAAAAACAAAGTGATCACCACGAGGTGGTATATAAAACGAAAATAATATGGAGGGTAACGAAAAAAAAATATTAATTCAATAAAATCATGTCTTTATTTTCTCTTTATTTTTCGTTACCCAAGGATCAAAAATAGGGGGTAAAAGAAAAAAAAGAAATAAACCTGATTTTATTGAATTAATATTTTTTTTTTTTCCCCCCCATTTTTTATTTTTTAAAATACACACGGGACAACTTCTGTGTCTTAAATTTTGGGTTTGGCCCTTCAGTTTTTTTCGTTTGCATTAAAAAAACCCATAGGACGCGCCCTCCCCCATTGATAAATAACGGCCCCTTTTTTAAACTTCCAAAATCACAGTGCGCGCCAAATCTCATTTCCCCAAAACTCTATGAAAAGAAACTCCCCCTTGATTGGCTAACTACGACCCCCCGCTAGTAAACCAATCACTCGTTTCTCCTTTACTGTATTTTAAAACTGTCCCCCCTTTGAATTTATTGGTAAATTTTTTCCCCATAGTTAAAGGGGTCCCTGTCGCTCCTATTCTGATTGGTCAATTCCCCCTAGGTTTAAGGGACTTGTCGCCCATTTTGTTTGGGCGGTTTATCGCCAATGAAAAAGCTTAAAAATTTAAAATTACGTATTTCCCGGCGTTTCTCTTTTGAAATTCCCCTTTTAAACCCCGGCCCTGGGCGACAAACGCTTTTTGGGGGGTTTTAACTGATTTATGTTATAAAAGGGGTTTTCTCTTTATCTGATAATTTTTTTACACTTAATAAAAATGATTTTTTTTTTTAAATACTTCATGCCGCACGCGCAGCGTAAATTTTCATTTCGCCGCTTCTCCATAGACTACAATGGGAGAAGTAGCTCCCTTGATTGGCTGGGATAGCCAAGCCCCGCAGTCAGCCAATCAGCTCTTTCTGCATTTTACTGATTTTTAACTGTCCCGCCCTTGGGTTTTGATTGGTCAAAAACTTTCCAAGATTTAATGGGTCTTTTTCGCCCTTTTTGTTGCAATATTTTTCCCATAGGTTTAAAGGTTTTCCGTCGCTCCTTTTCTGAGGCCGGTTTAAGGACCAATCGAATAGCTTTCAGAATTTTAATTACGTTTTTCCCCTAATTTCCATATCCTAATTCTTTAATTTGGGGTATTGGGAAAATGATTTTTTTTTTATGTATTTTTTATTTTTGAGGTTTGAGCTCTTTTTTAGAAGTTTAAAAACCCTTTTTTTAAAAGGGGATTTTTTGATTTTTATACTCCGCACCCATATCTGGAATGATTTCTCGCTGTTTTCAGCCCGTCTGCACGGGGGAAAGATTTTCGGGGGCAGTCCCCGCACTGGCCCCCTTTCCCCCCCACTGTGCCCCCCACACACTGGCGAGGGGCGGCAGGACTTTTCCCCCTGTTGAGTGCCCCTCCTTGGGCGGGAATTTCAGCGCCGCCGCGCCCCACACACGGCGAGGCGCGGGGACTTTACATAGGAGAATGAGCGCCCCCCGGCCCCCGAAAATAAATCGGCGCAATTTCCGGGAAAAAAGGGGAAAAAGCGCGCCCCGACCCGGGAGCTTATACATTCCCCCAGTGTTAGATTTTTATCTGGTGACGGCGTTTGATTTTCCCAATAATAGCCAAGAAGTGAGTGCAGCCGGAGGAAATACAGAAGAACCAGACATACAGGTAAGTAATGTATGAAAAAGTACTGCACCACAGAATATGGTGCAGTTGGGGATATAATCGGGTTAACTGGATCAGTACGGAAAAGTAATTAGCATGACTGCACCCAAAAGTGAGGCAGTCTGGAGGAAAATAAGGGAAGAAATTTCTGATCAGACAATAAGAGTTGACAGTGACACCAGCAAATAGTGAGCGCAGCTCTGGGGAAATACAAAATTAAAATCAGGATCGTACAGAAAGAAGTAGACGTGATGCACCAGCAGAATGTGAGTGCAGTCTGGAGGAAATACAGGATGAAATCGGACAACGGAAAAAAGTATGTACATGACTGCACCACAAAGTGACCAGCTCTGGGGGGTAATACAGGATTAAAGTCATACAGGTAATAATGTATGACACAGTGACGCAAGAAATAGTGGGCACGGGGGAGATATAAGGAGTAACAGGGACAGTACAGGATAAAAATGTAGTACACAGGACTGCACCAGCAAATAGTGATTGCAGCTCTGGAGGATAACAGGATGAAACCAGGATCAAAAGGAAAATAATGTAGACAGGACTGCACCACAAAATAGTGAGCGCAGTCTGGATATAATCAGGATTAAAGGATCTACAGGAAAAAGAAATGATGTCAGGACTGCACCGCAAAATAGGAGGCAGCCGGGAGGATGAAACGGGATTAAACCAATCAGTCCCCGGGATGAAATGAATTAAAAAGGACTGCACCAGCAAATAGTGAGTCACTTGGAATAATACGGGATGGAACTCAGGATCTTGCAGGATAAGTAAAATGTACACGTGACTGCACCACAAATAGTGATTTCCAGCTCTGGGTAAAAACAGGATGTAACTCGGGACATAAGGATAAGTTTTGTTTTACATGACTGACCAGAAATGTGAGTGCAGCTCTGGGGAAATAAGGAGAAATCGGATCATAAGGAAAAGTAAGATGTACATAAACCACCACAGAATAGTGAGGCACTCTGAGTATAATAAGGATGTAACTCAGGATCATACAGGATAAGTAATGTATGTACAGTGACTGACCCAAATAGTGAGCGAGCTCTGAGGATAATACAGGATGAACTGGGGATCTACAAAAAAGTATGTATTACGTGCCCGCACCAACGAAAGTGAGTGCAGCCTGGAGTAAAAAATGGATGTAACCAACCCAGACGGGATAATAATGTTTTTACGTGACTGCACCAGCAGAATAGTGACCAGCTTGGAGGATAATCAGGTGTAATCAGGACAGTACAATAATAATGAAATGTAAGGACTGCCCAGAAATAGTGAGCCGCTTGGAGATAATACGGGATTAATCAGGATCATAAGGGTAATAAGTATGTACAGTGACTGCACCAGCAGAATAGTGAGCGCAGCTCTGGAGGATAATACAGGATGTAACTCAGGATCAGTATAGGATAAGTAATGCACCAGCAGAACAGTGATTTTGTCAGGATGGGGAAGAGGTTGCTATAGGTAACTTGTCTCATTTGTATTTAATGAGCACTTTTTACCATCAGCTGATTGCAGGGTACTGAGTTTGTCCCCTTTAAGAACCTGCTATAGTAGTGAGGATCGGTTCAGGCCTCTTTCTTTCGGGTTAGAGTTGGTGACCGTCCAACCTGCGCACACGAGCGACGTCCCCGGTGATTATCAGCTCAGTGACACCATTGATTTTGCTTATCACTGAGTTACTTGAACTTTAGCCCGGGTGTAATGATGAGGAGAGCTTTATCACTTCTATTAAGTCTTCGATTTCTGCCTGAGCCTTCACCTGCCAAGCTGCTCCTCGGGAGCCGGGGACTCCTTCCATCGAGGCGAAGGTTTTATTCTGTTCTCTATAGTTTTGGGCTCCACTGAGGAGACATCGCAATATGAAAGTGGCGATGTAGCAGAGCTGAGCTTGTCATTTATCATACTGAAGGTTTCCCTGCAATGCTCTGGAAGGTGACTCAGCTCTGCTACATCTGGGTATTATGGAGGAGTCATATTTGCCATCTTCTAGTGTGTAATAACTTATGTCGCTTGTCTCTCCATCCAGCACTTCTTCACTTCCTTCGGAGCCAGGGATCGCTCTTTCCTGCTGATATTTCGCCTCTGGCAAAACGCTCTTTTAGATAAGGTAAGGAGAAGCAATGCCAGGGGGTGGTGAAGGGGTGTATGACGTGTGTGCGAAAAATTACCTTATACGTGCATCTCCCAATGTTACCGCGGTTCTACGAGCTGATCCCAATATTCAGAGACATTGTACCTTATATGAAACCCCAGCAATCTGGATGTCGCCGTATAGCAAGATGTCCTGCTGCATAGGATATGATGGATATCAACTATATCCTTCCATGTGATACTGTGCTCTCATTCAATAATGGGGTCTATGGGGCCCCCAGCATTAGGGCCCAGATGTTGCATGTGTCTGCATCGGTCAGGTGTCCGCTTGTATGGATTCCTTCAGCTCTGTTACATTGTTGCACGATTAGAATCTGAATTGTTGCATTTCTAAACTGTCCACCCTGTCCTGCAATTTCCCATGAAGGGTCAATGGGGCCCCCAAAAACCCTTTGGGGCCCCGATGTGGCATGTAAATCTAATACCATGCAGCATAGGTACGCTTTTTCCTTTTTAGATTCCTGCAGCTCCCCTTACATTGTTGACCAAAGAATTTATTGTTGCTTTCCCAGCAGAGGACAAGGGCCCTCACCTTTGGGCCCCGAGTGGTATGTAATCTATACCCATGCACTAGGTACGCATTTCCCTTTTTTAAACCTGCAGCTCCGTTACGTTGTTGCACTATTATAATCTGAGTTGTTGTATTTCTAAACTGACTCCTTTTCTGGAGGAGGAGTCTATGGGCCCCCAGCCTTAGAACCCAGATGTGGTTTTACCCAATTCTTGCAGCTCAGGTGTTTCCCTTGTATGGATTCCTGCAGCTCCGTTACATTGTTGCACCAGTAGAATCTGACTTGTTGCATTTCCCATGCAGAGGAGTCAATGGGCCCTCAACCTTAGGGCCCAGATGTGGCATGTAACTCTACATACCTATAGCAGCATAGGCTACGCATTTCCTTATATAGATTCCTTACATTGTTGCACTATTATAATCTGAGTTGTTGTATTTCTAAACTGACCCCTGTTCTGGAGGAGGAGTCTATGGGCCCCCAGCCTTAGAACCCAGATGTGGTTTATACCCCTACATTCCTATAGCAGCATTGCTGAGCTGTTCCCTTGTATGGATTCCTGCAGCTCCGTTACATTGTTGCACCAGTAGAATCTTACTTGTTGCATTTCTAAACTGACCCCTGTTCTGATATTCCTCCTACAGAGGAGTCTATGCCCCTCCCTCCCAGACTCGGGGGTCCCAATTGTGTTTGCACTCAGTAATATACACTTCGACCCCTTTCCTGTAATATATTTGTAGAGCTGTAGTGAAGATGAGTCTATAATGTGGCTCGTGGAGCTGCAGATAAATCCTTGAAGAGTCCATTCAGCAACAAGTGCAGCTCTGCTACATTGATCTGCTTACCTAGGTTTACCCCCGCTTGATACATGGTAAGGTAGCTCTACATGTATTACATACACCTGGTCACTTGTTCATTGTCTCTATCCCATGGAGCGTGGAGGCCTGGGCGGCGGAGCGGTCTCTGCAAGGTGTGGAGTAAACCTCAGCCAATTTATTACCTTTGTTCCATCTCCTTGATCTCTTTAACCTCCATGAGATACACAATTCCCAGGGGTGGGCTCCTTTCCTACCTGTGCCCCTAAATGTTTACCTTTCCCAGAAGATAAGACCCCTCACCCAGATCTATGTAGAGATGAAACCATGTCCTGACTCCGCCCTGCAGGGGACATTGAGCAATTGGCCCAGTCCTCCTCTTGGAGATAAGTAATTCCTGTGGAGATGAAGGGGAGAACAGATGGACAAGGGCAGGTCTGGGCCCTTAGTGACATTAACATAGCGCCCCCTGTCAAGCATACAGCATGGTTACAAAGCTTGTCATGCGCCTTCCCCCAGCCCAGAGAGCTGGCTCCAGGGTGTCCCAATGATGTCCTACAACCCCCTATAGATAGTGTTGCTTGAATTAAGTTAGTCAGCAGTTCAGCTGAACTGGTCAAAGTATTCGGGATTTGGGGTGTCTTGAACCTGAATTCTATTAGAGTCTATGTAGGGGAAATTGTGGTTGTGTTTTCTGTGCTCTTGAGGTCACCTTCACCAGTTAAAAACCTTCACATTACACAGGGCTAGAGTCTACCTTGACCTCAACCCTAACCCTAATCTCAAATCCAACCTCAACTCAAACAAAGACCCTAACTCCAGCCCTAACCCCGACTGTAACCCCAACCCTTATCCTAAGTCAAAGAAAGACACTCACCCTGATCTGAAATACAACCTCAAATGTAACTCCAACTCCAAAGAAAGACCCTAATCTCAAATCCAGCCCCAACTGCAATTCCAACTCCAGTCCCAAAACCCCAACTCTAACTCCAACCTTAATGCCGACTCAAAGAAAGACACCAAACCTAACCAGAATCTCAAATTCAACCCTAACTCCAACTCTACCCTCAACCCAAAGAAAGACCCCAACCATAAACCCTGCATAATCTCATATCCAGCCCCTACTCAAAGAAAGACCCCAACCATAAACCCTGCATAATCTCATATCCAGCCCCTACTCAAAGAAAAACCCCAATCCTAATTCCAACCCGAAAAAGAGCCCAACCCTAACCTTTACCCTAATCTCAAATCCAAGCAAAACTGTAGCTCCAACTCCAATTCAAGGAAAGGTCTCAACCCAAATTCCAATACCAACCCCAACTTCAGGGTTAGGAGCGAATTAATTTTGCCAAAATTTGGTTGGGGTTATTCAGTTTCGGAGCGCTGATATTTGGGTCATATTAAACCGTGACCGAAATCAAGAACACAGCACTGCCCATAGCTAAATGTTTCTGGGCAACCCTAGTCCCTGAATATGGCTAATGTCCCCAACCAAACCCCTGCTGGACCCTCAAGGGGGGCTCGCATTTAGTAGCTGATCACTGAGGGTGAGATTTCCACAGACTGCAGCAAGGGGAGCAGTAGGAGCTGCTCGGGCACACAGAGGCTCGAGGGTAGAGCTGGTGGCATCATTTATGGTGGTCATTCAAGGGAAGCTTTTATCAGCCACTTTGACTCCTATTGAGAGTCAGTCATCATTGGGTCCATGTATCAGAGCATGTTTTTGCCATTGACCAGGTATGGTCTCCTTCTAGCGCTATTGGACCCCTCCTTTTTAGGACCCATTGCTTAAAGGGGTCGTCTCACTACAAGGATCGCTGCTTTTTATGTTAAAGATCTTGCAAAAAAACAAAGTCACTTTGCAATATGTGTCCATTATCAGTGTCCTACCTATTCCTACATACCCCCTCTTGTATGGGCTGCATCAGCTCCACAGGTCACTATAGCTACAGACCTGTTCAATCTCACCTGATAGGCTGCCAGCACTGGTCGCTATAGCTAAACTGTTATGCTCCTAATAGGCTGCACACTGGTTGTATAGCTACAGACCTTTCAATGCTCCTAATAGGCTGCCATCACTGGTTGCATATGCTACAGACCTGGCTTCTATCTCAGCTTAGTGAAGCAGTAAACACCCCTGAATTCAAATTGAAACCAAGAAACTGGACTGAGTGAGGTAAGAGGAATCAATGTAGTGAGACAACACCTTTAATGGAACCTTCCCCCAACAAAATTTGCATCCTTTGTACCTGACTAGGGGAAGGGGAGGTGCACTCTTCTGGTTGCTGTGAGACCCCTTAACCAATGGGCTATCTGGTCTGAGTAGGACCCCCTCCTCTCATTGACTTCTATATCTACCATGATAAGAGCGCATTTCTACAACTTTCTGACATACTTTGCGTTTTAAGATCTCTGCTTGCTTTAAAGAAGAGAAACTTGTATTTGTCCACAACTTTTCAGGTCCCACTTGAGGATTTGTATCTAGACTGCTTGCTGTCAGTGAATATAAATCTTGTGCAGAGGTATTGTGTGACCCTCCTTGGTGCAGAGGTCTTGTGTGACCACTTGGGCAGAGGTCTGTGTGACCTCCTTGGTGCAGAGGTCTTGTGTGACCCTCCTTGGTGCAGAGGTCTTGTGTGACCTTCCTTGGTGCAGAGGTCTTGTGTGACCTTCCTTGGTGCAGAGGTCTTGTGTGACCTTCCTTGGTGCAGAGGTCTTGTGTGACCCTCCTTGGTGCAGAGGTCTTGTGTGACCCTCCTTGGTGCAGAGGTCTTGTGTGACCATCCTTGGTGCAGAGGTCTTGTGTGACCATCCTTGGTGCAGAGTCTTGTGTGACCTTCCTTGGTGCAGAGGTCTTGTGGTGACCTTCCTTGGTGCAGAAGGTCTTGTGTGACCTTCCTTGGTGCAGAGGTCTTGTGTGACCTCCTTGGTGCAGAGGTCTTGTGTGACTTCCAACTTGGTGCAGGAGGGTCTTGTGGGACCCTCCTTGGTGCAGAGGTCTTGTGTGACCCTCCTTGGTGCAGAGGTGTTGTGTGACCCTCCTTGGTGCAGAGGTCTTGTGTGACCCTCCTTGGTGCAGAGGTTTTAGTGACCCTCTTGGTGCAGAGTTTGTTGACCCTCCTTGGTGCAGAGGTCTTGTGTTCCTTCTTGGGCGAGGTCTTGTGACCTTCCTTGGTGCAGAGGTCTTGTGTGACCTTCTTGGTGCAGGGTCTTTGTGACTTCTGGTGCGGTTTGTGTGACCCTCCTTGGTGCAGAGGTCTTGTGTGACCCTCCTTGGTGCAGAGGTCTTGCTTGCCCTTCCCTGGCGCAGAGGTCTTGTGTGACCTTCCTTGGTGCAGAGGTCTTGTGTGACCTTCCTTGGTGCAGAGGTCTTGTGTGACCTTCCTTGGTGCAGAGGTCTTGTGTGACCTTCCTTGGTGCAGAGGTCTTGTGTGACCTCTTGTGCAGGGGTCTTGTGTGACTCTCTTGTGCAGAGGCTTGTGTGACCTCCTTGGTGCAGAGGTCTTGTGTGCCCCTCCTTGGTGCAGAGGTCTGTTGACCCTCCTTGGTGCAGGGGTTTTGTGTGACCCCCTTGGTGCGAGGTCTTGTGTGACCCCCCTTGGTGCAGCGGTCTTGTGGACCCTCTTGGGCAGGGGTCTTGTGTACCTTCCTTGGTGCGAGGTTTGGTCCTTCCCCCCCCTTGGGCAAGGTTTGTTGACTTTTGGTGCAGAGGTTGTTTTAAACCATTTGTGAGAGGTTTGTGTGACCACCCTTGGTGCAAGGTCTTGTGTATTCCTTGGTAGAGGTCTTTTGTGACCTTTTGGGTGCAGGGGTTTGGGACCCTCCTTGGTCAAAAGTCTTGGTGACCTTCCTTGGTGCAGAGGTCTTGTGTGCCCCCCTTTGGTGCAGATTTGTTGACCCCTTGGTGAGGGGTTTTGTACCTTCCTTGGGCAGGGGTTTTGTGGACCTTCCTTGGGAGAGGTTTTGTGTGCCCTTCTTGGTGAGAGGTCTTGTGTGACCCCCCTTGTGCGAGGTTTGTTACCCCCCTTTGTGCAGAGGTTTGTGTGCCCCTCCTTGGTGCAGAGGTCTTGTGTGACCCCCCTTTGGTGAGAGGTTTGTGTACCCTCCTTGGTGAAGGTTTGTGGACCTCTTGGGTAAAGGGGGCTTGTGTGCCCCTCCTTGGTGCGAGGTCTTGTGGGAACCCCCTTGGTGCAGGGGCTTTGTGACCACCTTGGTGAGAGGTTTGTTGGCCCTTCCTTGGTGCGGGGTCGGGGTGTGCCCTTTCCCTTGGGCAGAGTCTTGTGCCCTTTCCTTGGAGGGGTGCCCATGGTCCTTTCTCCCCAGGAAGGAGCTTTCCCTCTGTCCTTTGAATCTTGCCTCTGGTTTATTCTCTGGTTAGTGTGGAGATCTGGGCATTAATGAGTTCATTTCATTAGCGCTTCCTAATTACACTTACACCTCCGTCATGGCTGAGCCGGTAATTACTGTGGGTCATGTGACTGTACTCGTCAGCGACTGAATTCCGGTGCCCGCAGGCATCGTGTAGATGGTTGATAGAATCGCTCAGTCTGAGGTATAACATCTATCAGGTCCCATCCAATATAAAGCAAAAAACAGGAGCAGATGAGAAGATGTTCTCTTGCTCTGTGTCACTTTCACACTAGTAATGTAGAAATAGAGTTTCTCATCGGCGCTCACATCCCCAGAAGGATCAGAAGTCGCCCCAGCAGTGAGATATGGGACAGAACTGTAAAACTTAATTTATTAAAATAAACCAACGCGTTTCAAGCTCGCACCGTTGCGTCATCCTGAGCCATGTTTGGCTGGGAAAAGCTTTTGTATATAAACAACAGGCCCTATTGAACTGTCAATCACTAGTTTAAAAACAATGGCTTTTCCCTGCCAAACATACCTCCTGATGAAGCAGTGGCGTGAGCGTGAAACGCGTCATTGTATTTATTTTAATAAATGAAGTCTTAAAGTTATATTCCATATCTTGTGGTGATTTCTGATCCCTATTTCTATATTACTACTCTTAACTCCTGAACATACTCCCATGCTCTGGAGTCCAGCCACCAGCAGCCCTAACGCCCCGGTTACATACTCACTGAGTGTTGTGCCTTCAAATCGCACAACACAATAAGGTGAGTTACGCTTCCAGTCTATTCTGTGTATATTTCACCAGGGAAGCGCCACCGTGTTGTTGTTGTTTTTTTCCCAGTCTCACACTAGAGGTACTACTTCTATTCACTGACCGCAAGCAAAGATATTTTTAAAGGTGAGGAATACGGACACAGTGTAAATTATACTGAATTGATATCCAAAGTGAAGTTTAAAGGACTCCTTCACCCAGGGGTACGAGCTTGTCACACCCTAGAATAGTGGGCAGCCATTGGCTTGTTTGACCAACAGCTATTTCTCCCTTTACAACCACCATCCTTTCATATAGGGGAGGGGTGTAAGCTGCTGAGAGACCCCTCCCCCCACCTCATTGGTCTTCCTTAAATCAGAAGGTCAGAAAGGGAGGATCTCTCCTTAGGGAGAGCGCCTATATAGGCGTGTGGAGATTCGAAAGTGCCTTGTGCACTCCACGAAGCATCTGCATATCACAAGGCATTGTGGGAAAGGAGCTGAGAAGCTCAAGCGCCCTCTATTGGATATAACAAATCCTCAATTTGCTTTTTACCCACTGGGTCTTTGGAAAGCAAAAGGGATATTTGCCAAGACAGCATCACCCATCTGCATACAGCTGTTTCGGGGTTTTGCCCCTCGTCAGTACAGAGCAGAGCGATGCTGGCTTGGCTGAGTGGGAGTGGCTCAGAAAGAGAAGATCTCTCCTTAGGGAGAGCACCATAAAGGCGTGTGGAGATTCAAAATTGCCTTTTGCACTCCACGAAGCATCTGTATATCACAAGGCATTATGGGAAAGGAGCTGAGCCAAGCCAGCATCGCTCTGCTCTGTACTGACGAGGGGCAAACACCTCGAAACGGCTGTATACAGATGGGAGATGCTGGCTTGGCCAATACCCTTTTGCTTTCCAAAGACCCAGTGGGTCAAAAGCAAATTGAGGATTTGTTATGTCCAATAGCGGGCGCTTGAGCTTCTCAGTTCCTTTCCCATAATGCCTTTAAATCAGAAGGGTCATCTGTGACCTCTCCTGACAGGTTTGTGTTAGTAAATCCTTGTGTTTTCTGTGATATAACAATCCTGGAGCCTCTTCTCTTATTACTCTGTGTTGTGCTGCTCCTCTATTTCTTATAGAAATCTATTACTAGTATAGAGAAAATTGTATCCATAATATGTAAATACACTTTACGGGATTTGTCCACCTAAACCTATAATTATAAAACTCTGATGAATCGGACGCTTCATCTTAAACAAATTGTTTCCCATCAAACACCATTTGGAATGAAATAAGTGGGGCCCAACTTGTTGACTGTTTCCAAAGCTTATATAGGCCTCTGAGAGCCCCTGCTCCTCCCACAAACTGGGATTTGGGAGCCCTTGTTCCTCATATCCTTGAGGGTCAAACACTTAATTTTTGAAATGCTAGAAAAAAATATCATGGAACGGACCCTTTAAGAATATCCGGTTACTATGGATACACAACGTGTTTTTAAAAGAGGTGTCAGACAACAGATAAAGAACAAGAGAGGGCAGAGAGGCCCGGCCGCCCCCAAATCACATGACCCCCCATCTCTTGTCAGCAGATCAATCAGATTTGAATACATATACATTTGGGTGGACACCCCCTTTAAGTTCATTTACATATAGAATGTTATGGTTACATTTGTATCTACAGTGGATACTTATGATGCACATCAGAGATCTGGAGGGGAGGGGCTTGGGTGCCAATCTGTGGACTATTGGGTTATAATTCATATATGTCCTTATAGTTTCCTTATACACCAAGATTTTATCACTTCTGGGAGACTTTGACCACTTGTGATAAGATAATGCTTTTATTAGCGCTCGCCCGACTTCTGTGACCCCTCTAGGTAGATTGGTGCTGACCCGTGCCCCACATTCACTGATCTCTGTCACTTTCCTCTTATTGGGCACATAAAGGACAAGATAAGTATTTAAAGCGACACCGCACCTACTTATCTCCATTCCCTGTGGTGGTAAATGCAGCCTATTGTCCCCTGTTATCAGCCACATGGGAGCCTTCCAGTGATTGGATGTGGAACCTGGGTCCTTGCCCTTAGGACTTGATCACTGTGCAGATTTGTGCACCTATCAGTATTGTGGAAAGCTGGGTGACTCCCCAGGGCCCTTGGTTATCGCCCAGCATGGTAGAAGAGACGTGGACCCACATGGGGTGACATCACGACTAATCTCCTGGGTGTAGGAAGTGACTTAATCCAGACATTATGTAAATCCAGACATGTGCAGATACCGATCAGGAGACAAGATCAGTGATGCCTATGAGTATACAGCAGAGTATACAGCAGGGCACACCCGAGGATGTGCGTCCAGAACCTCCCGGCCGCCGGCCACCACCAGGCTGCATGTCACAGCTGCCCGGGTGTCGCACCCTGGGGGGGCCTGCGGATCATCCTGGATATAGATGGGGCCACATACACCGATGTGAAGGTAACGGGCGACGTGTCCTGGGCTCGACTCCGTTCTGGACAAGAGGAAAATCTGTTCATTCTTGTTGGAAATGTTTTAGCCCCGGGGGGCGGCCATGTTGGAGATACTGTATTATCTGTGCAGACGGAGCAGCAGGGAGGAAATTCCATAGATGGCCATAGACCCACAAAGGCCGAGCATCTAAGGTGTCCTGACTCCTAGGACAGATGATCAGACATGAAGATTGTAAACGCCCAATTATTTTGTCCTCAAGGGAGATAAGTGGTGTCTGGAGGGGGAAGAGGGGCCTGGAAGAGAGATGGAGGGGTCCAGAGGGAGAGCAGAGGGGTCTGGAAGAGAGAGAGAGAGGGCTCCTGAGGGGGAACAGAGGGGTCTGGAAGAGAGAGGTCTGATGGGAACGAAGGGGTCTGGAAGAGAGAGAGCGGGCTCCTGAGGGGGAACAGAGGGGTCTGAGGGCAGATGGAAGTGTCTGAGTGGCGAGGCAGAGGGGCACAGAGGGGTCTGAGTGGAACTAAGGGGTCTGGAAGAGAGAGAGAGAGAGAGAGGGCTCCTGAGGGGGAACAGAGGGGTGTGGAGAGAGGAGGTTTCTGAGGGGAACCCAAGGGGTCTGGAACAGAGAGGGTCTGATGGGAACTGAGGGGTCTGGAAGAGAAGGGGGACGGGCCCTGAGGGGGAAAAAGAGGGGTCTGAGGGCAGATGGAAGTGTCTGAGTGGGGAGGCAGAGGGGCACAGAGGGGTCTGGAACAGAGAGGGTCTGATGGGAACAGAGGGGTCTGGAAGAGAGCGAGGGATCCAGAGGTGAGACAGAGGGGTCTGTGGGTGAATGGGCTTTTCTGGGGGGAACAGAGGGGTCGGGTGGGTAATGGACTATCTGGGGAGGGGACAGAGGGGTCAAAGGGGGACGGGGGGGGAACAGGAGATCTGGAAGAGAGAGGGATCCTGGGCGGCATGAGGGGGACAAAAGGGTCTGTAAGAGAAGAGAAGGGATTTTTCGGGGGAAGGGAGCCAAAGGGGTTAGAGAGGGGGACAAAGGGAGAACAAGGGGTCGGAGGAGAAAAAGGATTTTGGTGGTGTGAGGTCCCGGGATTAGGGATAGAGGGGTCTGAGGTGAGATGGGGTCGGAGGACATATGAGTCTGGAGGGAGCAACATAGGGTTCTAGAGAGGACTGGGGGTGTTTAAGGGTGACCTTAGGGGATAGAGGGGTCTGGAGGAGACTTAAAGAAGACAAAAGGGGAAAACAAAATTTGGACCAGGGAGGGGGTTGGGGGGGGGGAGGAGAACAGAGGAGGCTGGAGGGGAAAAGAGGGGTCTGGGAAAAGGAAAACGGGGGGTCAGAAAGGGGAAAAGGGAAGAGGGTTTTTTTGGGGGGAAAAGGGGTTTGGGGGAATGGAGTTCTAGGGGACAGAGGGGGGGGGGGGGTTGGGTGGAAAAAATGGGGGGCAATCGAGGGGAACAGGGGGGGCCCTGGGGGGAATGGAGCTACTGAGGGGAGAAAAGGGGTCTTGGGGAATGGAGATCGAGGGGAGACAGAGGGGGGGCAGAGGGGGTGGGGGGCAGAGGGGGAAAGGGGTCTGGGAAAAGGGGGGGGGGGGGCAGGGGGGAACAGGGGGGTTTAAAGGGGGAAATTTAAGGATTGGGGAAGGTCGGCATTGGCTTTCCCCCTTTTCGGAACCAGCACGTTGGAGATATGTATTGGAGGAGGGGGGACTAACTGTTGGCTGATTGAGCATTCAGCAGACCCTTATAGAAGTTCTATGGCCACCTTAATGCACATAAAGGCCCCAAAAAATTTTTGGGGTTCCCCCAAGAAAATGGCACGTAACTGGAGACCAGAGCAGGTGGTAGGGGAGCTACACACTCAGCCTTATCTGTTTGTAGGCTACCCATACATGTTCGATTAAATTCGTTTTTAAACCCAAAAAATCCTTTTTTTCGTAATGAAAAAAACAAATTACTTTTACCCACCATGGCTAATAGAAAGTTTTTTGTGTTGAAATGTTTTTGTTAATTTATGACATCTATTCAGATATAAAATAAACTTTATTTTTAAGCCCAACATATTCCGCGATTTTTCAATTCGGAGGGTGTAGGGACAGACAAAAAAAAAAAAACATTCACAATGAAAAGTATTACAGAGAGGGGTTTAAAGATCTTTCCATAAAAGAAGGTTCCCAGGATTGTTTGTGCTTTTTTTTTAGGCGTAGTCCTGCCTTTAGTGACTTAAAGGCCAAATATGAAACCCTTTGTGGTGGCGCGAGATGTACTTCTGTCTAAGGGACAGACACCTCTGCTATCAGCCTCCAGCAGTCCTGTCCCCTAGTTATGAGATGGCTCGTTCACATTGTCCCAGTCAATACAGCAAAGCTAGAAAGGGAGCTGCAGAGACATGAAATGTCAGCCCGTTGTGGGTTCTCTGGTGTGAAAGATTGATTATTTCAGGGTTAGTATGGAAGGGGAACATGTAAATTAGGGGGCTTTTGGGTCTGGGGGGGAAATTAGTGGTTGGAATTTTTTAT
>JAODAL010041456.1:0-35864 GCA_025379985.1 Phyllomedusa bahiana | reverse complement strand
GGAAGGGGACGGGAAATTCTATTTCCCGGGAACATGCGCATTTGAAAACCCCGGGAAGGGCCGTAACAAAAAAATGAGCAAAAAAATTTAGGCACATGTCCCTAAAGGGGAACCGGAAAGGGCAGCATGCGGTGTTATTGTTTACGTTAAAAAGTGGGTAATTTTTACCATACATCTTTGGGGCCATTAAGGACAAAAAAAGGGGAAAGCCCGAGACAATAGGGGCTCTGTATCCCCTCTTATCTTGGGGGGCCACCGTACTGAGGTGCTGGGGGAAAATTTATCGTTTTTTAAACCTGGCAGCACTTGAGCTAAAACCCAATTTTAAATTCATCTTATTTTGAAGTACATTGTTGTAGTAAAATGCTTTTGTATATACCCGTATTTTTTTTTCCACATTAAAGAAATTTTTGAATCCCTGATAACCCTAAAATTTGTAGGGGGGAAAACCGTCAGGGATACGGGGAAATTTAAAGGTTTTATACACGCATTAGTAAAACATTGTCGGGCATTTAAAGGGGAGCCCCTCTTTATCGGGGCCCGTTACTCCACTGGCAATGGGGCCCCCAGATGCTTATCATCTGGGTAGTAGTGGAAAATGTAAGGGGTTTAGATTTTAAATTTTTTTTTTTAAAAAAAGAAATAAAAGTTAATTTTTAAACAGGGATTATTTTTTTGCAGTGATATTTTGGAAAAAATCCCTGTTCAAAAAAGAATTTGTAGTATTTCCATTTTACAACGGCTCAGACTCCACAGCCCTGGTTTCTTGACTATGCTTGAGTAACAACTTCAGAGATGATCTACCATGTAATATGTTGATGCTTTAATGGAACTGGTGCCCTCAGATCCACACAGGACATTTTTAAAAGTTTGGGTTTTTGTGCATTAAAACAGGTCAAAACTAGCCAAGGATAAACCCTCTACCCCAAAAAAACTAATTGTTTCAATTTTGGGGGGGTGCTCAAAATTTCACTTTTTTTTTTTTTTTTTTGAAAAAACCAGATTTTAAAATCAAAAAAACAAGAAAAAAAAATTATCCTTTTTTCCACAAATTCAGCCCCAAACCCCCCCAAAAAAACTATATATATCTATAACGCCAGAAACACACCCCCTCATTAAAATGGTCTAATCCATATCCTAACCCTTTAAATTTATTGGAAAATCCCCCTTTTTTTTTTTTTTTTTATACCTCTGGTGGTCCGGAAAAACCAGAACAAAAATTTACTTTTTCCCAAACCCCGGGGGTTTTAAAGGGGAACAGAACATGTTGGGGGGCAAAGGGGGGGGGCCCTTTAAACCGCCCAAAAAAAACCGGGGAGACAACTGAAAAAAAAAGAAAAAAAAAAAAAAACCCCTTAAAAAGGACTGGGCACCAGTGAAACCAAAAAACTTCAACCAAATCACAAAAAAATAAACTGACAGGAATCAACAAGTGTTTTATGAAAAATACTTTGGTGCACAAAACACGCATACTAAGCACTTTATTATACATTAACCCCTTACCGACATTTGCCGTACTCATGCGTCAATGTCGGGTAGGGGTTCCCGCAAATTGCCGTATGAGTACGTCAAGGCGATCTTGCGCGCTCACAAGCGGAGGGCGCAAGATCGCGGCATGGAACCGGCAGTATATTACCGCTGGCATCATGCCGCATCCCCCACGGCCGGAGTGCGCTCCTGCTGCCCGCGATCCGGGCGCAGTGACGACGCTCAGCGCCGGTACTGATCTCCTACCAGGCAGCCCGGATGCTGAATGAGAGCACCCAGGTTGTCTGGTGACGTCACGATGCCCACAATGAAATTGTGGGCACGTGACTGACAGTTTGCCATGGAGACCAGCATACAGCTACAAGCTGTATGCTGATCTCCTATTGCTTTTGAAGGGATCTGACGATCTTTCATGCAATTCCCCCCCTGGGAAAAGTGTAAAAATGTAAAAAAGAAAAAACACAAACAAAAAAAAATAAAAAACACGTACACTGCCCGTTTCCCCTTTACAAACGGCAATTGCCCAAAAAAAGATCAAAAATAAATAAAGTACCCATATTTGGTATCGCCGCGTGCGTAGCGACCCACCCTATAAATCTTCACGTTAATTAGCCCGTACGGTGAACGCCGTAAAAAAAACCAAAAAACAAAAAAAAAACCGTCACAAAATTGCGATTTTTGTTCATCCCAAGCACATAAAATGGATAAAAATCCATCAAAAACTCACAATCAACATTAAAGTGATGCCAATTAAAAACGTCAGTTCATCCCGCAAAAAAAAAAAAAAAAAAGTACTTAAAACAGCTCTGTATACGGAAAAATTAAAAAGTTCTGGCTATTAGAAGATAGCGATGCATAAATATTGTTTTACACAATAAAAACATTTTTTTCAAAAAAATTGTGCTTTCAAATAAAAAAAACTACATAAATTGGGCATCACCGTAATCGTCTCAACCCACAGAGTAAAACTAACTTGTCACGGATACTTGCACGGTGAACGCAAATAAAAATAAAAAACACTGCTTATGATGCAGTATTTTCTTCACGCTGCCCTCCCAAAAACGGATTTAAAAGCGATCATAAATTATTGTCCCCCCAAAAAATGTTACCAATAAAAACGTCAACTTCATCCCACAAAAAAAAAAAAAGTCCCTAAAAAAGCTCCATAAACAGAAAAAAAAAAAAAGTTATGGCTCTCAGACTGCGGCGATGAAAAAAATGTGTTTCCTTTTCAAAAAAAAGTGTTTTTATTGTTTTAAAAGCAGTAAAACATAAAAAAAATATACAAATGTGGGGATCGCTGTAATCGTATCAACCTGCTGAATAAAACTATGCATGTCATTTATACCGCACAGTGACCGCTGTAAAAAAATAAAAAAACACTACCAGGATTTCTGTAATTTGTACAAAATGCTCACAAAACCTTAATAAAAAGTGATCAAAGCAACACTTCCCCCCCCCGCAATGGTACCAATAAAAACAAAAACTCATCTCGTAAAAAACAAGCCCACAAGCAGCTCCATATGCAAAAAAATAAGAAAGCTATGGCTGTCAGAATAGGACAACATAAAAACGCAACTTTTTTATAAAACTCGCTTCTATTATGTAAAAGTAATAAAACCTAAAAAACTATATAAAATTTATATCATTGTAATTGTACCGACCCCCATAGTTATCCTGTATGGCAAATACTGTAAAAATGAAGCCCAAAAACAATGGCGCCCAAAATGCACAGTACACCCCTAGATGAGATCCCTGAGGGGTGTTGAATCCAAAATGGGGCGACTTCTGGAAGGTTTCACCTGTTCTAGTACTTTGGGGGCTTTGCAGATGTGACATGGGCCCCACCAATATCTGTGCGCCAAAAACCAAATAACACTCCCCTCCCTTGTATGCCCTGCCAGGCGCCCACACAGCAGTTTACACCACCATGTAGGGTATTGCCGAACTTGGAAGAAATTGCGTAACACAATTTTGGGGCTTTTTTCCCCCCCCCCAAGATTCCTTGTAAAAATTAAACATTTTCAGCTAAAATTGCAGATTATTGGAAAATACATATATTTTTTTATTTTCAGAGCCCGGGAAAGCTAAAAAAATTTGTGAAACGCCTGTGGGGTCGATATACTCACTACACCTTTTGGGTATATTCCGTAAGGGATGTAGTTTCCAATATGGGGTCTTTTTAGGGGTATTTATTGAGTTTTGGAACCTTAGGGTGTCCGCAAACCTGAAATGGCCCCTAAATAAAATCGTAATGAAAATGAGGCCCAAGAGTCCAGTAGGTGCTCCTCCTATTCTGGGGCTTGTGGTTTTAGCCAAATAGTGCATTGGGCCACATATGGGATATCTCTGAAAACGGCAGAATCTGAGGAATCAATATTAAGTTGCATTTCCCTGATCACATTTACCGTATTCTTGTCAATAATGTATAAAAATTGAAAATCTGCAAAAAAAGTAAAATTTTTCTAAAGCATTTGATACGGTGCCACATAAAAGGTTGGTAAATAAAATGGGGAAAAGCTTGGGCTGGGGGAAAATGTGTGCAAGTGGGTAAGTAACTGGCTCACTGATAGAAAACAAAGGGGAGTAATTAAAGGTACATAGTCAAAACTGGGGTGCTGTTTACTAGTGGGGTACCACAAGGGTCGTATTGGGCCCATCCTCTAACATTTTCATTAATGACTTACACAGGGATTGCTCAGTAGAATATCGATCTTTGCGGACGATACTAAAGCGTGTAAGTAATCAACACAATAAGGGATAAATATGTTATTACAAAGGGACTGGATAAGTTGGAGGCCTGGGCAGGAAATGGCAATGAGGTTTTTAACACTGATAAATGCAAGGTTATGCACAGGGGAAGAGAAATCCATTACATGATTACATGTTAAAGGGAAAAACACTGGGTAAAAGTGACATGGAGAAGGACTTGGGAACCCCTGGTGGACAGTAAATTTAAATTTGTAGCAGCCAGGGGAAGGCAGCAGAAAGCCAAAGCAAATTAGATCATGGGGTGCATTAAAAGGGAAATAGATGCACATGATGAGAACATTATTCTCCCATTAAAACAATCACTGTTAGACCACACATGGAATTGTTGTACATTTTGGGAAACCAGGTGCACAGGAAAGACTTTGTAGGCTTGAACAGTACAAAGGCGGGCAACAAAAATAATAAAAGGACGGGGTGGACTACAGTACACAGAAAGATTGGCAAGATTGGGGTTATTTAGTTTAGAGAAAAGGCGGCTGCAGGGGGGAAAAAATTTAAATATTTTTTAAATACATCAAAGGTCAATATAGAGATCTCTCCCAAGATTTATTTATACACAGGGCTGTTTTCTAGAACAGGGGGCATCCTTTACGTCTGGAGAAACGAAAGTTTTCTACATAAACATTAGAAAGGGATTCTTTACTGAAAGAGGGGTGAACTATGGAATTCTCTGCCAGAGGGACTGGTCATGGTGAATTCAATAACCGAGTTCAAAAAGGGTTTGGATGCATTTCTGGACGTAATAATATAACAAGTTATAGTGTCTAGGATTCAGGAGGGGGTCATTGATCCAGGATTTTTCTGAAATTGCCAGATTGGAGTCAGGAAGGAATTTTTCCCTAAAATGAGGACAATTGGCTTCTACCTCATTGGGGTTTTTTGCCTTCCTCTGGATCAACACCTTAGCACAACAGGCTGAACTAGATGGACGACTTGTCTTTTTTTAGCCTTACAAACTATGAAAATCTGCAAAAAAAGTAAAATTTTTAAATTTCACTTCTACTTTGCTATAATTCCTGTAAAACACCTAATGGGTTAATAAACTTCCTAAATGCGGTTTTGAGTACTTTAAGGGCTGTAGTTTCTTAGATGAGGTCATTTATGGGGGTATCTAACATACAGGTCAATCAAAGTCACGTTAGAACTGGACTGGTCCCTAAAAAATGTATATTGCAAAATTTCTTGAAAATTACTACTTCGTTTATAAGCCCCCTAATGTCGTGTAAAAAAAAAAAAAACACATTTAAAAAAAATGCCAAAAACTACAGCAGAACATATGGTAGATGGCTATTTTATAAACTATTTGAGTGGAATAACCATTTACATGCAAAAATTTTTTGAAGTTTGAAATTGGTAAATTTTTCACGATAATTTAAATATTTTTCACAAATAAATCATTTTTTGGAATAATATTTCTTACTATCTTAAAGCACAAATGTGTCATGAGAAAACTCTGAATCACATGGATAGGTTAAAGTGTCAAAAAGTTTTTTCTCACATAAAGTGAACAAATGACAGATTTCAAAAATGGGGCTCTGTCAGAGAGGCCAAAACTGGCTCCGGCGGTAAGGGGTTAAATTACGCATCAAAAGACGCACCACAGGTCCTTTTAGTTTTTATGAAAACGCATCACTTAGCTCATTGCACAGACTTTGCAATATGTGCTGCATAATATCCTTGGGGCATAAAATGTGCATCTGTTTTCTTTTACTTTATTTTTGTGGAGGTCAATGAGGAAGGCAAAAAAAAAATGTACCAATAGTGTACATAAATCCACACGTCAAAAGGGATAGAGAGGGGAGATGACATTTTCCTTCAAATAAATGCCTGGGTTTCAGAACCTCTTTTTATGCTGTGTCAATGTAGCTTTAGGACCCAGACAATTAGAACTGGGTAGACGTCAGATGACACAGGTGGCAGCCGACACCACATTACCAACAGCTGCTGACACATAAGACCTGACAAAGGACAGACCCTGATCAACCACAGACCTAAACTCATCTGTGGGTCACCAAAACTCCTGACCCAAACCATGGACTCCACTCTTTGAACCCATGTGCATTGGACTAAGATGCTAGCAGCAGATTCCTTCCGTACTGTAAGTTGTGAGTGCCGGCCTTCCATTGATAAAGACTGTGTTTTCCCGCACTTCTATAAATGCCAATTTCGACCGCGATCAGGGGTATTCGAAAGCAAAGGTCCCCAAATCTTAAAAACTTGTCCTGTTCAAAAGCCGTTCCTGAAGAATTTCTGCAGTGCAGAAGGAGCATTGCTAAAGGGGTGTCCGGAAGTTCAAAACGCTTGTGCGTCTGTCGGGGCACGATGCAACATCAAAGGTCTACAGTCACCGCGATCCCAGCTGTAGCAGGTGCAACCAGTCACAGGCCGCAGCGTCATGTGCACAAGAGTGGTCCATGATTGGCTGAAGCGGTCACGTGAACAACGAACGCTACAGCCAGGATCACCGTGACGGAAGGACAGTGTCCTGGAGGACTGATTCCTCTACTTATGTACAAACTAATGAGCATATTGACCTGCCAGAACACCCCTTTAAGGAGGTCACTGCCACTAGGAAATCCTGCAGCCATGAAAGGGGGGAACTGGTCTGTACAAGGTAAAGAGGAATAATATCCTTCTCATACCAGGATCCAAGATCTCATAGCAGCACATTGCCTCAGACGTCTTTACTAGTGCATCCTGGCGTCATCTCTTTCCCAGGTAAGCAGAGCACATACACTGAGCATAGGGTACATATATGCATATAGCCCTTCACCCCCATAAACACTGCTGCACACGCCATCCAACACCCCACCCGATGTTCACATTGTGACATCATGAGACCAAGACAACACCTTACAATTGATCAAACAGTACATCACCATTTTAAGGTGTCAAGCAGGATGCCCTCAGACGAAAGTGACCACTGAGCTTGGAGTGTCATCAGCAGGTTGTATCAGACATACAGAGACTGGAAGAGTCCCAGAAAGGCAAAGAAGTGGGCGTCCTTTGACTCCGTCTCACACTGGTGACTGATTGGTAACCAATTCCTTGCGGAGGCAGATGATGAACTCCAGGCACGTTTAATGTAGATGAGAAGCAACCAAGAGTCACGTCAGACCATTTGTAAGTGTTTACATCACTGTCTGCCTGACCACCCATCATTTCTTGCATGGGCCGGGAGAAATCTACACTGATGAGGCCAGTGCCCTCATGATGAAATCAATTCTCTCGAGCAAAAAAATGTCGCCAACATGCTGGAGACCCCAAAGGGAGCGCGGCATCAGCCAGGTCAGGTACCTTGCCGGTCTATAGTACACAGACCACGCTGAGTAAGCCGTACGAATGGTCTGACGTGACATTTGGGCCCCTCTCACCTCCTTTAAACGTGCTGAGTTGTGAGGCATTATCACCCGGCCCCCAGGGCACTGTTACAATGACCATCAGTGGTGATTGAACCAAAGACGCCACGCTTTGCCTTTCTGTGACTCTTCCAGTCTCTCTGTAAGGATATGTTCACACGGTGTAATTGCGGTGTGCATTTCCACTTTATACGTGGCAAAACGCGCGCCGCAATTACAGTAATTCATAGCTCTCATAGAGAACTATGTATAATGCCTTGTGTCCCGGGTGTACATCTGTCGTACATACGCCCGGGAAAGAATGACACGCCCAAACTTACGCCGCTATGATAGAATGAATGGGGCTGGCTCCCCGTCCTGGAATACTGCTGATCACGCTGCTTCCAAAACAGCGGCGTTACATTCGTGCCCCATCGCGCGTCAACAAAACCTTGGATACTGTTTGGATCCGCCCTGTCGCCCCAAACATGCATCTAATAACGTGCAACGTGATTTACATTGCTTTTAAGATGAAACGCGCATCTGCGTCCACATGAGTGATTTCCGATGCGCGTCTCACTGCGTCTTTCGATCCGTTCCAAGAATTGCCATGTCAGTTCCTGATCCGAAAGACGCTGGAGGAGCCCTATTTAAAATGATAGGGTGCGATCCAGCTGCGTCCAAACACGCACCTGCACGTTGGATCTATTTAGGATTCGCTCGCCGCAGCGGTTTTTTTGCATGCAATTTTCAGATCCAAAAACGCAGTGTGAACAAGCCCTAACTCTGATAAAACTCTGATGACACTAAGCCCCGGGGCCACTTCCGTCTGACCACACCTGCTTGAAACCTCCCAATGCGAGGGCATTGATCAATTGTAAGGTGTTGTCTTGGTCCAGATGTCAAACGAAACATGATAAAGAGGACTGTTAAATCCCAATTCCAACCCCCCCCCCCCCCCCCAAATTTATTGGGCGATTCAGGATTCAAACACCTGTTGGATTTACCTTAAGCTCTGTTAGAGATCAGCAAGTTGTACAAAAAGTCCTGAAACCCTTAACAGTTGGACCAATGTATCTAAAGGGACGTGATGGACTCATTTAGTTCATTTTCAAAAAAAGTTCAAGAAATGTTATGTTCATCCTGAAATTCCAACCAAAAGCCACATACCCCTGTGTGTATGTGATGGGCTCAGACAGCTCCTGAGGAGGAGTGTTCCCCGTCACTCACAGCTCCAGCCACATGTGCACAGGAAACATCTCGCACTCCAAACCCGCTGCCTGCTGGGAGTTGTGGTTCCACAGTGCACTGACCACAATCTCCGCTCCAGGAGACGTCACACAGTTTCACACCGAGCCGCCATAGCTCCAGCCTGGGCTCCGCAGCGCTGTGACCCGCACTCACTGCGCTGGGATGAGGGACAGACACGTCCCGGGGCCCTATGCCGCCTCCTGTGCGCCTGGAGCGCCCCCCCAGCAGCCCGGAGCCGTGCAGCCAGGGCTGGGGACAAGCTACAGGTTGTCCGCGTCACACACGACGGCCCCTAGGCGGGAAAGTAGGCGCAGACTCCGCGGCCCTCAGCCGCCGCTCCTGCCCGGTCACCGTTCACACGTATGTAACGTACACGCGGGTAGCGCAAGGCCGGAGAGGCCGAGGCTGCGAGTGGGGCCTGCTCCTCCTGCCGACCGCCCGCCATATTAGAATTCCGCCCCGAGAAGGACGTCAGGCGTAAGTCCGCCCCCCCGTGCAGCTCCCCGCCGCCCTCCACACAGCCGAGCAGACACTCACCGCCGTGTGCTGGCCCCCGGTCTCCACTGAGGCGGCCGCCGCGCAGTTTTCGCCTCGCTTTCGGCTTCTTACCTCGTCCAGGTCCACACTCAAACAAACAAGATGGCGGCCGCGCCCCTTCCTGCCGCCCAAACAGCGCGTTCAAATCCGCAGGATGTTTACTGATGAAATAACACAGGCAGCTACGTAACCATAGAGAGGGGGTAAGAGGAACGGTACAGAGCGCCGGCGTGCGTATGACGTATGGAGGAGGCGGGGCCGGGCCGGGAGAGGCCGCCATCTTGGAGCAGGCAGTAATATGCAAAGAACGTGAGAATTTCTTAATGTTCTGTAGGAGAAGGTGAATGGCGCTTGGGACATTTCAGTGCGCATAATAAATAATAATGATTATTATAGCTACCAAGTGACGTAAAATATGACTAAATGTTTGGGTATTGTAATCTAATACATACATGCCAAACTCTCCCGTTTTGGCGGGGGGTCCCGCTATTTGGGGTCCCCCCCCGCCCTCCCGGGGGAGTTGGCATTCCTCCCGCCGCCTGCAGGCGGCGGGGGTCCTTTTAAATTACCGTGCGCAAGAGTAGCGCTGGTGCGCTACTCTTGCGCCGCCGGGCCGCTCCTACAGGCGGGTGAAGCGGCCGCAGTGGGCCCCTCACCCCCCCGCGGTCTCACTGTGCGGGGAGGAGGCAGGAGGGATCGCTCCCTTTCCCCCTCCTCCCCCTGTATGTCCGGCGCCGGGGGTGTGCGCCGCCATTACATGTCAAACGGCGCAGGGGGAAAATGACGCGCGGCTGCGGGGAGTGACGCGCGGTCTGCTCTCACTTCCCCCTGCGCCGCTGAAGAGATCGGACAGGGGCGGCCGCGCTGCAGGAGCCTGGTAAAGGGAAGTGGATTTTATTATTTTATTTTTTATTAGCTTTTAGGGGGCTCTACCTGGCAACAAGGGGGCACTACCTGGCAACAGAGGGGGGCAACTACCTGGCAACAATGGGGGCATCACCTGGCAAACAAAAGAGGGGGCACTACCTGGGAACAGAGGGGGCATCACCTGGCAAACAATGGGGGGGACTACCTGGCAACAGAGGGGCACTACCTGGGAACAATGGGGGCTTCAGCTGGCACAATGGGGGCATCACCTGGCAACAATGGGGGCACTACCTGGCAACAGAGAGGGCAACAACCTGGCAACAATGGGGGCAGCACATGGCACAAAAGGGGGCACAACGTGGCAACAGAGGGGCATCACCTGGCAACAATGGGGGCACTACCTGGCAACAGAGGGGGCTTCAGCTGGCAACAATGGGGGCTTCAGCTGGCAACAATGGGGGCATCACCTGGCAACAATGGGGGGCATACCTGGCAACAGAGAGGGGAACTACCTGGCAAAAAATGGGGCCCCTACCTGGCAACAAAGGGGGCCCACTACTGGCAACAGAGGGGACATCTACCTGGCAAACAGATGGGGGGGACTACCTGGCAACCAATGGGGGCACTACCTGGCAACCAATGGGGGCACTACCTGGCAACAATGGGGGGGACTACCTGGCTAACAATGGGGGCACTACCTGGCTAACAATGGAGGCATCTACCTGGCTAACAATGGGGGGCACTACCTGGCTAACAATGGAGGCATCTAACTGGCTAACAAAGGGGGGCATCTACCTGGCTACAAATTTGGCTCTACCGGGCTACAGAGGGGGGATCTACTTGGCTACAAGGGGGCATCTACCGGCCGTAAGGGCACTACCTGGTTAAAGGGGGCTACTACCTGGCTATAAGGGCATCTACCCTGGCTTTTTCCAAAGCCCTTATGCAGTTAGGTGGAGTGGGTGTGGCTTTTATTTGAAAGGGCGGGCATACCGACAGATGGGCGTGTCCATTGCAAATTTTTGCCGCGGCGCGCGAAGCGCGCCGCCCCACTGAAGTCTCCTCTTTTTCATTTTCAAAAGTTGGCAACTATGATCTAATACTACCGCCATACCGTGCAGTAGAGGTGCCATACACCACCATACCGTGCAGTAGAGGTGCCATACACCACCATACCATGCAGTAGAGGTGTCATACACCACCATACCGTGCAGTAGAGGGGTCATACAACCACCATACCGTGCAGTAGAGGTGCCATACACCACCATACCGTGCAGTAGAGGTGCCATACACCACCATACCGTGCAGTAGAGGTGTCATACACCACCATACCGTGCAGTAGAGGTGTCATACACCACCATACCGTGCAGTAGAGGTGCCATACACCGCCATACAGTGCAGTAGAGGTGCCATACACCGCCATACAGTGCAGTAGAGGTGCCATACAGTGCACTAGAAGAGCCATACCATTCAGTAGAGGTGCCATACACCACCATACAGTGCACTAGAAGAGCCATACCATTCAGTAGAGGTGTCATACACCAGTATACCGTGCAGTAGAGGTGCTACACACCACCATACCGTGCAGTACAGATGTCATACACCACCATACCGTGCAGTACAGATGTCATACGCCGCCATACCGTGCAGTAGAGGTGTCATACGCCGCCATACCATGCAGTAGAGGTGTCATAAACCACTATACCATGCACTAGAAGAGTTATACCGTGCAGTAGAGGTTGCATACACCACCATACCGTGCAGTAGAGGTGTCATACACCACCATACCATGCAGTACAGGTGTCATACACTGCCATACCGTGCAGTAGAGGTGTCATACACTGCCATACCGTGCAGTAGAGGTGTCATACACTGCCATACCATGCAGTAGAGGTGTCATACACCGCCATACCATGCACTACAGGTGCCATAAACCGCCATTTCATACACTTGAGGTGCCATATACCGCCATACCATGCAGTAGAGGCGCCATAAACCTCCATACCGCGCACTAGAGGTGCCATAAACTGCCATATCATATACTAGAGGTGCCATACCGTGCATTAGGGGTACCATACACCGCCATACCATGCAGTAGAGGTGTCATACACCGCCATACTATGCAGTAGAGGTGCCATAAACCTCCATACCGCGCACTAGAGGTGCCAAAAACTGCCATATTATACCCTAGAGGTGCCATACACCGACATACCGTGCAGTAGAGGTGCCATACACCGCCATATTGTGCACTAGAAGTGCCATACACTAATATAATAAAAAACAGAGCAAAACGGACCGAGGAACTCTGAGAAAAATATGTGATAAAAGCAAGTTTGAACCAGACATTGAATGTTCCTTTCTGGATGTCTTTCAGCAAATTGTAATGAATGAAATAACTGCTAACTGGGAAAAATCTGATAAGAAACAACAACACAATTTAAGTAGGGAGGAATACAAAGCGATTGACCAACTGAAACAATGCAATTCTGCCTCTGACTAGAGTGTCTCTGATGTCTCCAAATCCACATGTTGCAGCAAGTCTCCTCAGCTCTGTCACAAATCTCTCTACATTTTCACCAACTTCCTGATTTCTTGTGAAGAATTTGTAAATTTCCACAGTCTCATTCTTTTTGGGTCACAGTGTTTATCAAATGTCTGTACAATGACTGCTAGGACTAGGTTGTCTGTGCTGTCTGGGAATAAGGTCTGGGCTATTTCTCTGTCTTTCTCCTCAAATGAGTATTAAAACAACCTTACTTTTCATTTGGAGGCCACTGTAAGATCCACCTACAGAGTAAACTCTTATTTCCAGTGTCTCCAAGTTTGTGGTCTGAAATCCCCTCACAGCCTGGATGTCACTTCATCCAATCTATCAGTCTCCGTTTTGTAGTAATGACGGGGAACCTGTACTGACAGTTACATAGTTTGTGAGGCCCAAAAAAGACAGACGTCCATCCAGTTTAGTCTATTGTGCTACAGTGTTGATCCTCAGGTAAAAATCCCCACGTGGTAGAAGCCAATTGTCCTCATTTTAGGGAACAATTCCCTCCCGACTCCAATCTGGCAATCAGAATAAATCCCTGGATCAGCGACCCCTCTCCAGAATCCTGGTCACTATAACTTGTTATATTATACATCTAGACTGTATCAGACCTTTCCAGATACCTGGTCACTATAACTTGTTATATTATGACATCTAGAAATGTATCCAGACCCCTCTCCAGGATCATGGTCATTATAACTTGTCAAATTATTACGCTCTAGAAATGCATCCAGACCCTTTTTAAACTCTGTTAGTGAATTCACCATGACAAGTTCCTCTGCCAGAGAGTTCCACAGTCTCACTGCTCTTACAGTAATGAATCCCTTTCTATGTTTGTGGAGAAACCTTCTTTCCTCTAGACATAGAGGACGCCCCCTTGTTCTTCATACAATCTTAGGTATAAGTAGATATTGAGAGAGATGTCTATATTGACCTTTATTATATTTATACATATTTATTATGTCCCCCTGAAGCCGTCTTTTCTCTAAACTAAATAACTTGCTCATCTTGCTCATCTTTCTGGGTATTGCAGTCCACCCAGTCCTTTTATTATTTTTGTTGCTGCCTTTGTACCTGTTCAAACTCTACAATGTCTTTCCTGTGCACTGGTGCCTAAAACTGTCCACAGTATTCCATGTGTGGTCTAACCAGTGACTTGTATAGTGGGAGAAAAATGTTCTCATCATGTGCATCTCTGCCCCTTTTAATACAACCTATGATCCTATTTGCCTTGGCTCCTGCTGCCTGACACTGGCTGCTACAATTAAGTTTACTGTCCACCAGGATTCCCAAGTCCTTCTCTAGTCACTTTTTCCCAGCGTTTTCCATTTAACATGCAATCATGGAATGGATTTTTCCTCCCTATGTGCATAACCTTGCACTTATCTGTATTAAACCTCATCTGCCATTTCTCTGCCCAGGCCTCCAACTTATCCATATCATTTTGTAATAAAACATTAATCTCTATTGTGTTGATTACTTTACAGAGCTTAGTATCATCTGCAAAGATCGATATTCTACTGAGCAATCCATGTGTAAGATCATTAAAGAAAATATTAAAAAAAGGATAGGGCTCAATTCTGACCCCTGTAGTGCCGCACTAGGGATCCAGTCTGAGTAAGTACGTTAATCACCACCCTTTGTTTTCTATCACTGAGCCAGTTACTTACCCACCCAAACATTTTCCCCAAGTCCAAGCATTCTCATTTTACTTACCACCTTTTTTATGTGGCAGAGTATCAAATGCTTTAGAAAAATCCATATATAAAACATCCAGTGCCTCACCCCGATCCAGTCTAAAACTAACCTCCTCATAGAAGCTGATGAGATTAGGACTGATCCTTCATAAATTTATGCTGGAACGGCGTTATACATTTATTTTCAGTGAGATACTCCAGGATAGCATCTCTTAGAAAACCTTCAAACATTTTACCCACAACAGAGGTTAAACTTACCGGCCTATAAACTTGACCCCTTTTTGAATATTGACACCGCATTTGCTATCTGCCAATCCTTTGGAACACGCCCCGTTATTAAACAGTCCATAAAAGATTAAGAATAGGGGCCATGACTTAACTCCATTAGGACACATGGGTGTAGGTGTTGTAATTCTCCAGTCTCACACAAGCTCTGAGGATTTGCAGGTGTGTTCTTCAATGGTTCTGTGCCCAGCTGCCACCATGTTCTGTTAGTTGTTGCTTATGATGGATCACACTCAGAGGATGTCTTCAGGCACTTTATTACATGAGGTGTTAGCTGCCATTGCACATGTGTCTGATCAGGTCCCTGACCACTGAACCAACAAGTTACAATGTCCTTGTAGTACACATTTGCAAGTAGTGAAACCACTAGAGGCCACCACAGCATATAACATATTACTACAGCGACAAGGACGGCTCTACCATCATAATGGATACTTCACAATATATACAGAAAGCAGAAAAACAACTAATGGACTCTACTGTAAATAGAAAGATTGAAAAACTTCCCACACAGAAATTGATGATCCCTATTTTTGAATGGTTGTCAACCTTTAATACAGTTTTATATGACCAAGGACAGGGACATCATCCAGTATCTCAATGTGGAAATGAAAAGGATTGGATCTCACTTGCAGACAATGTTGTATTCCAAACCTATAGACCACAACAACGTACTCCATAGATTTAGTTTACGGTGCCATGTCATTTCTTTGAGTTCGGGCACATCAGCCATGAATTTGTTTTGGAAGAAATTAATGTGGATAATGATACCATACTTACAGGACGTCTGCTGCAAAGAGAAGCGGCATTGATATTTAATTTGAACACACCAGCACCTTTAGGGTTAAATAAGAATCTTAGTTATCGTTCCTTTCTATAAAAATAAGGATCCTCCAGGTCAGTGATGGCGAACCTTTTGCAGACCAAGTGCCGAAACTGCCACCGAAAATCCCGTTACTTATCACAAAGTGCCGAAACGCCAAGTTCCTCTAATTTCTTTGGTTGTAGGTTAGAAAAAAACATTTTTTTTAACAAAAAACATCCTGAATAACATTTGAGGAGTCTATGAATTTGTTCTGAGGCATAGTATCACCTCCATCAGATTCTTCATAGGCGACCTCACATCTGATCTCATTATTTTAAGGCTACAGAACAGTCTCTCTACACTAACTTGGGTTGGTGGCAAAGCGGTGACCACATGAGCAACATCTTTAACAATTTCAGAGTATAAAGGGCCTGTCTCATGTACAAGTTGAATGTTGGAACTCTTCTATTTCTTTGAGAGCCAGTGAAAAAATTTCCTGAAATCTGGTAAATCGGTTTGCTATGGGAGCGTAATCTTTTCCCCTGCAGTCACGCTTTGCCTGCTCCATGTCATCCAAATACTTATCAAAATTAATGATGAGGCTGAAGATATGGCAGCAGTAGCACTGGCAAGACCCAATTTATCTTGCTCAGCCCAGATAAAATATCCACCTCCCCACATACCAAATCTACTCATCTCACAATCAATATCCACATCCAAGTTTTCCCTTGGTCAGGCATCTCACCAGTAAAATTAACACTATAAACACAAACGGGAAAGTAGAAGTGAAAACCGTAATCACAGGGTCAAGGACAGTTGTGCACTTGCTGTTTTAAACAGGGACAACAGTAGAGTGCCACTATACAAGTGTTTCAGCTGGTTTCTGACCACTAACTATGTGGTCTCTATATGGAGGCCTTTTAGGTAATGCCTCCATATAGAGACCACATAGTTAGTGGTCAGACACCAGCTCAGATCACCATCACATGACGGTAACTACAGCAGTGATTCAACACAGAAGCAAAATAAACCCCTGACATTCGGGGACTTACAGGAGACGTCTTTCCTGATGAGTCATTCTCTTTCCCTTCTCTTCTTCTTCAGACTCGGATTGCAATAATGACTTTTCCCTTCGGACAACTCTTCTCTACAGAATTAATCACACAAACATCTTAGACTTCTCACTTATTTCCAGACCAGTTCCTACCTCTGAACAAACTCCCCATTTATAGTACATCTACTGGTAATAATGCCCCCCTTGTGCCTAACAGTAAGAGTATTCCAAGATGGCTATGGGACTCCGGTTTATGCACCCAGGTTTAGTCTTTCCATGTGTCCCCATATAGTAGGTAAGCACAAACCCAAAATAGGTAGGCAGAAAAGTGAAACCTTTTAGTTAGGTATACTCCAATTAGCTAGGATATATAGGCACCCACATTAAATAGATAGATAGTAATAAGCATCCATCATTAAGCTGGTAGGTAGCTACCCTGCAGGTAGGTAGCTATATATGCTGCTTGTAGGTAGGGATATAGGCCACATGTAGGTAGGTAAACATGTCTCCTGGCTAGCTACCTTATATTACACAGCTCAGCAAGAATCACAGCAGGTTCTTCACAAGGCGCTACTAGGGATACTTCATTAGGGATACTGTACATAACTAATGGGCCCTGAGGCCTGTTCTTTCTTAAACACTGCCAGACCGTGGCTTTGGGGGGGGGGGGGGGGTTGAGGGATACATCACTGGGGCCATCCGATAGCACCATACATAACGGACCGGCGCCTGTCCTTTATTAAACACTGCCAGACTGGGGCCATTCGATAGCGCCATACATGACGGACCGAGGCCTGTCCTTAATTAAACACTGCCAGACTGGGACCATTCGATAGCGCCATACATGACGGACCGAGGCCTGTCCTTTATTAAACACTGCCAGACTGGGGTTTGGGATGGAGAGTGGGGGGTGGGGGTACGTCACGGGCCATCCGAGTCACAGTGGGATACTGAACATTGTACAGTATCCCACTGTGACTTGGATACTGGTGTGACACCAGTGATGGATCCCTCGCCCAGCCCCAAAGCCACGGTCTGGCAGTGTTTAAGAAAGAACAGGCCTCAGGGCCCATTATTTATGTACAGTGTAGACACAGCTCTGTACAATAAAGGCCCGAGGCCTGTGTTATATAACTAGCAGACCTGAGGCGAGGGGGCACCAACACGGCGCTGTACAATAAAGGCTCTAGGCCTGTGTTATATAACTAACAGACCGAGGGGGGGGGGGGGGGGGGGCGGCACCAACACAGCGCTATACAATAAAGGCCCGAGGCCTGTGTTATATAACTAGCAGACCTGAGGCGGGGGGGGGGGGGGGCGGCACCAACACGGCGCTGTACAATAAAGGCCCGAGGCCTGTGTTATATAACTAACAGACCCGAGAGGGGGGGGGGGGGCGGCACCAACATGGCGCTGTACAATAAAGGCCCGAGGCCTGTGTTATATAACTAGCAGACCTGAGGCGAGGGGGGCACCAACACGGCGCTGTACAATAAAGGCCCTAGGCCTGTGTTATATAACTAACAGACCCGGGGGGGGGGGGGGGTGGGGGGGCGGCACCAACACGGCGCTGTACAATAAAGGCTCTAGGCCTGTGTTACATAACTCAAAAGACCCACAGTGTGGCTAAGCACATCCAAAAACATTCTTTGAAAAAAATAAGTATAGGTGCACACTGGCGAGGCAATAACATACATCTATTCCAAATGTCGGCTGCACACTATCAGCTAAGAAAGAATGTTTTTGGATGTGCATAGTCAAACTGTGTGTCTTTTTAGGGGCCGTTCACACGGCTTATTTGGCCGCGGATTGGACCCGTACTGCGCGCCGGATTTGCGCTGCAGTACGGCTCCAATCCGTCGCAGTCATTACGGTAATCCACAGTTCTTATAGAGAACAGTGGATTCCGTCGCTCCTACCCGCTCGGCGAATCCGCCGGGCGGGGAGAAAGTCACCTGCACATTATCCAGGCGCAATACGCACCGTGGATAACGAAAGTCTATGGGGCCGGCGGGCAGCGCCCCCGCACCCGCCCCTTATTCAAGCCGTAATTGCGAGCGCAATCCGGCTCGCAATTACGGCTTGAATAAGCCGTGTGAACACGGCCTAAGTCTGTATGAGGAGTGGCTGCCTCATTGGCTTTCTGCACTCCGCCCATCTCCATAGGTTTTAAACCAGTGCAGGATATTCAGTAGCTAGTCCTTTTCACTCCCTAAGGTGTTGTAGTCTGAACAGGCTCCAAGAGAGGTAACGTTTTAGTGTTAGGACTCACCTGTGCTGGGATCCCCTGGACGCAATTGGGAGTTGAGCTTAAACACTTTTGATCAAAATTGTGAACTAAGAACCCCAAATTTTCATATATCCTTAGCAGTAATGCATTTTTCAAAAATTCCTATATGCCTTTGACGTTTTCTTAGCTGATAGTGTGCCGCTGACATTTGGAATAGATGTATGTTACATAACTGGCAGACCTGAGGCGGGGAGGGAGGGGCGCCGACACGGCGCCATACAATACAGGCCTGAGGCTTTGGGGAGTGGTTGTGAGCGGGGAAGCACAGCGCCGTACATTGCTAGACTGCGGCTGTTGGAGGCGTTATCTCAGCAATGTTCGTCCTGTGTGCGCGGGCTCTGGAAACTCCGGCGGGATGCCGTGATCATTTGAAACAGTGTGGCCACACCTCCTGCATCCCGCCCGCGAACAGAAAGGGGAGGGTCTGCAGAGCAGGATGCAGGAGGCGCGGCCACACACCAGTCGCACAAGTAAGGGAGCAGTGCAGAACCGTCCTTATTGCTTTATAATGACAGCGAGTGGGCACCCGGCACGCATGCCAGCAGGGAGGCTTTACAGTGCCACCTCTGGCACGCATAGGTTCGCCACCGCTGCCCTGGGTTCTCTTTGAGTTTACATTTTTAAACTTTAGCTTCGGTCAAAATAATGATTTTTGCGCAATTGCTCTTCAATGTTGCAAAAAGTTTTAATATTCAACCATTTGTAAATGCATAATTTATGGTACGGATGCTCCTTTTCTTCCTAATGGGTTTTATTGCAAAATGTGTACTTGTTCAGGTACCATCAGAGAGTTCTTATTTCCATTTGTTTATTAAAGCGGATCTCATAACCTGTCATCTTCCGGAGCTAGGTGGAATGGCTGCAACGTTTTGGTGTACGCCCCCTTTATGAAGCACACCTGAGGAATCCTCCACCCTCTTTTTAATGGAAGGTAATCACATGATATGTAAATGCAAAGTCAAACAATAATTTAAAAAACCCAAAAGAGCAACTAATCTCAGCATAAGAGACAAAAGGCGACATGTCTGAAAATTGGCGGCGCCGCAGCAGTTTTCAGGTGCATTAAATCAGTGTAAAGTGCGTCTGAAAGTAAGATTCTTTCAAAAATCTGCCGTCTGGTATACCTTGCATAGTAAACTTAATGCGCCTAAAAAGGAGCATTACGCAAATCGCAGACGCATAGTGTATGTAATGCGCCAATCGCAGTGCATTGCATAACAGAGGCGCATAACATCATTACCAGTGTATGCAATGCGCCTTTTTAGGCGCATTATACGGCGAGCATGACACATTGTAATGCGCCTAAAAAGTTTTGGTGTGCGACAGTTCATTTACATCGTGAATATGGTGTCAAAAGGGTTTTTAGCGCAAAATAGACCAAAAAAAGGTGCTTGAGTAGTGGGACATGTCGCCAAAAATATCCTCGTAATTAGTATGCATTATCTAACTTCATATCCTAACACCATGGGCGACATGCATAATTTAACACACATATAATACACTCTGCTCCCTCCACCCATATAATACACTCTGCTCCCCCACCCATATAACACACATATAATACACTTTGCTCCTCTCTACCCACATAACACATATAATACACTCTGCTACCCCCACCCATATAACACACATATACACTCACCGGCCACTTTATTAGGTACACCATGCTAGTAACGGGTTGGACCCCCTTTTGCCTTCAGAACTGCCTCAATTCTTCGTGGCATAGATTCAACAAGGTGTTGCAACGATGCTCAATTGGTACCAAGGGGCCCAAAGAGTGCCAAGAAAATATTCCCCACACCATGACACCACCACCACCAGCCTGAACCGTTGATACAAGGCAGGATGGATCCATGCTTTCATGTTGTTGACGCCAAATTCTGACCCTACCATCCGAATGTCGCAGCAGAAATCGAGACTCATCAGACCAGGCAACGTTTTTCCAATCTTCTACTGTCCAATTTCGTTGAGCTTGGGCAAATTGGAGCCTCAGTTTCCTGTTCTTAGCTGAAAGGAGTGGCACCCGGTGTGGTCTTCTGCTGCTGTAGCCCATCTGCCTCAAAGTTCGCCGTACTGTGCGTTCAGAGATGCTCTTCTGCCTACCTTGGTTGTAACGGGTGGCTATTTGAGTCACTGTTGCCTTTCTATCAGCTCGAACCAGTCTGCCCATTCTCCTTTGACCTCTGGCATCAACAAGGCATTTCCGCCCACAGGACTGCCGCTCACTGGATGTTTTTTCTTTTTCGGACCATTCTCTGTAAACCCTAGAGATGGTTGTGCGTGAAAATCCCAGGAGATCAGCAGTTTCTGAAATACTCAGACCAGCCCTTCTGGCACCAACAACCATGCCACGTTAAAAAGGCACTCAAATCACCTTTCTTCCCCATACTGATGCTCGGTTTGAACTGCAGGAGATTGTCTTGCCCATGTCTACATGCCTAAATGCACTGAGTTGCCGCCATGTGATTGGCTGATTAGAAATTAAGTGTTAACGAGCAGTTGGACAGGTGTACCTAATAAAGTGGCCGGTGAGTGTAATACATTCTGCTCCCCCCATCCATATAACACACATATAATAAACTCTGCTCCCCGTATCCATATGACACACATATAATACACTCTGATCTCCCCACCCATATAACACACATATAATACACTCTGCTCCCCCACCCATATAACACACATATAATACACTCTGCTAGATAAAATGAAAAGATGTCACTTTCTGTAACTTTAGGGGGCTGGATGTATAACTGTTTACAGCGTATGTATAACTGTTTACAGCAATGCAGGTGTCCTGTTTATAAGGATTGGAGCCTGTGAGGGAGGTGGTAGCTCTCCAAACATGAGAACTGACAATTGCAGGAGGCCTGCAGAGCTGTGACATCCTCTAACTCCCACTGCTCACACAGAATGATGATGACTCAGGAGAAAGCAGGGAGTGGGTGTGATGATCAGGGCCATCTTTTCCATTGGTCACACTAGGCAGATGCTCAGGGGCCCCACAAGCATAAGGGCCCCAGTTGGTGTATATATATCCCAGGAATATAACGAACATACCTTGGATCACTGGATCAAGGGCTTGGCTTTGCTTACTTAACTGTTTGTGTGTTCTTAGGATGTGCTACCAGAACAATGTTGGAGACAGGGGCGTTGCTAGGGTCCCACAACATCCGGGGCCCGGGCCCTCTGGGTTATGTCTTGCTCTGTAGGGCTGGGTTCACACGACATTTTTCACGCCCCATTGTGAGCTGTTGCATGGATTTTTACAGACAAAAAAACTGATATCCCTGTCTCTAGTTGTATGCCTAATTAATAACTGTTAAAAAAGAGAGTCTAAAAGAACGTATACTTATCATAAAATAGAAGGGGAACATTCACATCTACATTAGCTCACTGTGAATTTGCAGACAATGTGCAGCCAGTTACAGGTCACTACCGTGGCCTGTAATTGGCTGCACAAGGAACTGTTGCGATACTTGAATTAGTGGGTTCACAAGGCAAATATTTTATTTTTAAATCATCCCTTTATGGACTGACAAACTACAAGTAGTTTTGAAACTCCCTGTAAGTCCTGGTTCACATCTGCGTCAGAGGTTTTTTGCTGTGGATCCATCAGATTTCTGCCATAGTGTCTGTTGTTGAGACTATTTCTTCCTTCTCAACTACAGACACCACAGCAGAAACCTGACGGACCCACTGTAATTAATAGGACCCGTTGGGCACCGTGGGTGTCTGCAGTGAACAGATCCCCCTGGCTTTAGTTTTTCGCCTCTGTGCTGGAGGTTATAAACAGAACCTCTGACGCAGATGTTTATCAGGTCTAAAGTAGACATATATTTTATCACAAAAATTGTTCTGATCTGCAGAATATAGATAATATGTCATTGATATCACAAAATAAACTCCAGAACAATTAAAACTCCTAAAAATTGCACAGTTGTGTTTTTTCCTAACTCCATCTCACAAAGAATTTTTATTTGATGTACATACGGTGCATTCTGTGGTACCATCAAAAATACAACTCGTTCCAGAAAAAGGCTCTCACAAGGCAAAGTAAGAAAAGCTTTCTGACCTGGACAAAATAGCGCTACCTGTTCTGTCCAGCACAGAAAGCATTTACAAAACAGAACACACACAGTAAAAAAGTGACCATGTCTGTGCTGTTGTCCACTATGGACACGTTGTGGGATCTGTTGGGATCTGTTTTTCCCATAGTTTCACATATCCCAACAGAGGTCTCAAAAGGGGCCACAGCACAGTGTGACCCAAAACTAAAAGAATAAAGACCTGTCTGCTCTGTATATGATGGAGGGGTCACCCTGCCCTGCAGGATGACCCTGCACTGCATATTGGGGAATTTTTCTATGGAGAGCACATAGAGAGGACACCACAGCAGGAGGCAGAAAAACTGTGGGAGAAGGCAGGTACAATCCTCTGATGTCCAGCAGCTTCTGACCTCTTATCTCCTGCTCACCTGAACCACTGCTTCCTGCTCTCCATGGTGACATAGCTGCTGCAGGCCAGCATGTGGCTCACCCCCTCCCTCCAGCCTCTCCTCTCCGGGGCTCTAGCATTGTACAGAGGGGAGGGGAGAGGAGGAAGCCGGCACAGGACAAATAGCTTTGCTGCCTGCTCCCCGGCCCCGGCTGCCTCACCCATCAATCACACTGTGGGCACGGGCTTCACAGTGCAGCTGCCGGGCGGGCGGGCAGCCCTTGCTTTCAGTGACGTCAGCCAGTGTCTGATGACGCTGCCCCTGCGCTGCTCCTGATTAAAGAGCCCCGGGCAGCCGGAGATTTACCAGCTGTCGCTGAGTCCAGGAAACTTCCAGGACAGTTGGTAAGTATGAGATTCGGGGCACAGGCTGTTTCATTCGGGGCTTGTGCCCCGAATAAAACAGCCTAGCAATGCCCCCGGTTGGAGAAGGGAGCCATTGGCTCCCTACCCTGCCAGTTAGTTTGTAGGTGGCAGGCTGCCTACAAATCATCAGAAGGGTGTCTCAACATAGGTGACGCAATGATATGGGTGTGTTTGAGTTTGGCTAAAGGCATATATTCGTACAGCGTCCTATGCATTCTTATGCCCGGGGGCTCTTATGCTGTTAAGATGGCCCTGGTGATGATGCCACCAGTCTTCAGTGAGGGAAGACATGCCTACTAGGAGGAGAGGCACACCCCTGGACTTGAAGCTGTGAAAGAGAGAAAGCTCAAGAAGCTTGTGAAAGCCTATATTGAGAAGATACCTTTAAGGACGAAGCCCTTTTATTAAAATCCGACATTTGTGACTTTATCTTGGAATAAGTTTTAAATGGTTTTTCCTATCCATGTGATTTTGAGAATGTTTTCTCATGAAATTGTACTTTAAGTTAGTAAGACATTATGGTCCATATAATCCATGTTTATTTGTGAAAAATATCAAAATATCACGAGAATTTAGAAAAATGTGCATTTTTAAAGTTTAAAAATTGCTGCGTGTAAGGGCATGTCCCCACGGCACGGGTTTTGCAGACCGTCTTAAAAAACGGTTTGCAGTTTAGGGAACAACTGGCACCTAAACAACTGTTAGAGCTAGAGAGTGAGACAGATTATGGGGCACATACCGTACAACATAATGGTTTTGAGATATAGCATAATATGCCTAATCCAGGGTTTTACCCCATAAAAGCCAGGGTCCCGGCCCTGGAAGTTTTTCAAAACACCATGGAACGGGATCTTTTGCCATTACATAATAAAAATTTAAGAAAGAAAAAACTTAAAAAATATACAAGTAATAACTTAACATGGAGTCAAATGAAAGCCATAAAAGAACTTAAGAGTAGGGCTAATCTAACCATCAAGAAAGCAGATAAGGGTGGGGAGTTGGTAGTTATGGATAGTGGACTATATGTCAAACAAGTTGAGGGCATCTTGAATAATACCCGCACATATCGAAAATTAGAGGAAAAAACCCTACATATAGGTTTCAAGAAAAATTAGAACATCTATTAGAAGAAGGTATTGCTTTAGGAGTTTTAAATGAGAAACAAAAAAATTATATTTTTATAGAGGACCCGGTGATACCTATCTTTTATGGGGTCCCGAAGATCCATAAAGACTCCTTTCCACCGGACCTACGCCCTATAATTTCGGGCAACAACTCCTTAAATGAACGGATTAGTGTCTGGGTAGACAAATATCTCCAACCTATAGTCCACAATCTACCTGGTCACATCAAGGACACCAAATCCCTGCTTAAGACCCTTAAGGATAAGAGTTGGCAAGAACACTTGGGTGACATTTGACGTGGTGGGACTATACTCCTGTATACCCCATGACGTTGCATTAATAGCCCTCACTTTCTTTCTAAAACAACATAGTGACTATGACACTAATCTCCAGGAGTTCATCCTTATGGCAGTAGAATACCTCCTCAAAAATAATTACTTCAAGTTTGAAAATAGTTTTTATTTGCAATTAGAAGGAGCTCCCATGGGGGCTACCTTTTCTCCATCCCTGGCCAACATTACTATGGCCTGGTGGGAACACCATGCCATTTATAATGAGTGTAATCCTTTTGCTGATTGTATAGTGTGGTATGGGCGCTACATCGACGACCTCTTGTTGATCTGGGGTCGCGATGTGGTGCTCATACCACAGTTCTTGGAATATATTAATTCTAATGTTTTCAATCTTAGGTTTACCGGGGCTTGGAATTCCAATGGGGTCCCATTCTTGGATGTATATTTAACAGGACACAAAGAAAGGGGTAAAATCCTGTCTAGTTTATACCAAAAACCAAATTCAGGTAATACCATCCTCAGGGTAAACAGTAATCATGCGGCCAGTACAATCAAGGCTATCCCATATGGGGAAATGATAAGGGCCAGGCGGATTTGCTCTGAAGATGAGGATTTTGCAGCAGCCAAAGAGAAAATAGCCCAGAGACTTTTGCAGAGGGGTTATAATAGAATGGATATTGACAGGGCTTCCTGTAGAATCAAACATGTAACGCAGGAACAACTGCTAGCCACACCATACAAAAGACAACGAGAGGGCAGCAAAATTGCCTTTGTAACAAAATTCAGTAGGAACTTCAGCCAGATAAAAAATATTTTTTAGGAAAAATTTGGGCATCCTTAGACAGGATGATGCCTTATCTAAAATTTTAGATGGCAGAGTACTTGTTACATCCAGGAGGGGCCAAACCCTAGGAAATATTTTAGCTCCTAGCGTATACATTAGTCATCAAACAAAAATAGGTAAAATTTGGCTATCACAAAAAGGTTTTTTTAAATGCGGTGGTTCCAGATGCAGCGTGTGTAAGATGGCAAAGAAAACAACAGAATTTGCAGATGTGACCCAACAACAAAAATATAAAATTGATGAAGGAGATCGTTATTCTCTGAAACGCGTAGGTCTTGTATGCCTGCTCGGCTTTCGTTAGCTACAGCCTTAGTGACGTCACTCTAGTCTGTCAGCCTGTATGTGTGGATCCCGCACGCTGCCGGCCGGAGCGTATTAGCGGTGAACACACCACACTGTTTGTATGTTTTTATATATTATTTCTGACAAATCCACCAACTGAAGATTGAAGTGGACAGAAACCTGGATTAGCGCGAGGTTCCTGGCTGATGTGAGCATCCAGGGAGAATCTCTGTGGAAGTGGTTGCACTATTACAGGTGTGTTTTACACTGTTTTATACTATTCGCATGGGGGTTGCATATTTTGGAATTTGATTATTTGGGGACTGCTTGTGATTAAGTTGGCACCTTATACAGCGAACAGAGCGCGATCGTCTTTTTTATATATATACACTTTTTATTTCTATTAGAGGATTGCAGCAGGAGATTTCCTCTGACGATCTTTGTGCAGCTTGTTCCCTGAAACACCTGGCGCTTGTATCTAAAGTAGTAGTTAGTTTTAAACATATAAAATTAGTCATTTTGTTAATTGCGATAGTCACCACTGCATCTACGTCATAGAATGCACCCAATGTAACAAGAAGTATGTGGGTAGCACTATCAGAAAAACAAAAACACGCATAATGGAACACATAAATAGTATCAAAAAACAAAAGCCTCAGATGTCAGGGGCAGCCAAACATTTTCTTGAATGTCATCAGGGGGACATTTCAGGTGTTGAATTTTATGTGATAGATAAAGTGTTATCTCCCTACAGAGGGGGGAATTGGACAAAGATGAGGAGGCAAAGGGAAGCAGAATGGATATTTAGGTTGGGTACCAGAAGACCCGACAGCTTAAATTACCGCACAGACATGCTATACATCTATTAAGCCATTAAATTGGCTTTTTACATCTTATAGATTAATCTATAGTGATTTTATTGAAATACTAAGAATACATTTAATATCATCTATTAGGTTCAAGTATTATAGTATATATGAACATAGGTGTATTTTTTTTTTTTTTAATTTTTAGTCATGTCTGTGCTGGGGCGGTATTTATCTCCACTTCATATCACATGTCTGTTTTCCTTTGTGGTGATTGGGTATCATTAGGGTTTTAAATGAGTTAGGTAACCCATCAATACACAACAGTGAGCAAGAGTCGGCGGACTCGAAACGCGTCTGTTGCTATTCACCGGGGGTCTGTTGCTTTGTTGCCGGGTGCATTATGGATTCAGTTTTTAAGCTACAAGAATAAAGTCACTGTTTTTACTCACGGACTCTGGTATTCATCACGGCGTTGTTTCCTACACATCACCGGATATCCTTTTCCTTGCTGTTTGCATTGCAGCGGGGCCGGCGGTTTGGTCCGGAGCAGGAAGAAACAGTGGAGCAGATCCGCGCTGAACTAAAGGGAAAATACAGCCTTCGATACAGGTAAAACTCATTTTTTGTTCGTGCTTCCCTGTCTTAGGTCAATTAGAAACCAAAATTATTTATATTTGCCAAACCGTCTCACAGAAAGAACAAAATATATTCCCTTAAAATAATAACCTTTATTAGATATACGTTAAAAACCCAAGATATAAAATACCTCAATGGCCTCAAAAACAGCCAACTATAGAATTACTGTATACTTAAGCACAGACCTAGAGTAGTTAACAGTTAGTAAAAATAACTACCAAGGTATATATAGCCAGAATCGGCAAGGGGAGCATGTATTAAAGATACAACATAATTAGATAAGTGAACAACTATATTCTAAGAGAAAGACTCACGATTCTGTAGGTCTTATATGATGTGCTCACAAATCTAAGAATATCAATTCTGGGATAGGAAATAGAAAATTCTAAGAGAATATGGACCAGATAGATAATAATACAATACTAAGTCCAAACCCTATCAAAGCAGAGCACCCGTCCCGAGAAGGACGACCCCACCTATCGACGGCTCACCCTAAATAATATATATATGTTCACGGTCCCATACAGATAATCTTAATCAATGTATATATCTATACGGCCCCATATGTATACAGACCAAATAGTGTAGTAATCCCAGTGTAGTAATCCCGACTCCTTCCTGAATGTGATTAGGGAGGCATCAGGTATAACATCAGCTAAATCGGGATCCGACTTAAGGATTTCCCAGAATTTACTGATACATTCCCTTGCCCGTTCATGTCCCTGATCAAAATTGGTCACGATCCGCATGGTTTTATCTGTTGACAAACTTATAGACCTATCTCTACAGTTAAGTAATTCAGATCTATCAGATTCAAGTGCATTCACAAAGGCCTCCTCTATGATTCTCTCAGGGTAACCCCGGTCCAGGAACCTATCTTTTAGATCTTTTGCTTGGAATAGGTAATCCCCTTTTCTCGAACAGTTTCTCCGTACACGGAGGAACTGTCCTTTAGGTATACCTTTCTTAAGGGATCTGGGATGATAACTTTCCCACCGGAGGAGGCTATTGGTTGCGGTCGGTTTATGGAAAGTTTTTGTGTGCAGATTACCCAATTTGTCTTTGATAATATAAAGATCCAAAAAAGGGAGACAAGCATCATCAATAGTTGAAGTGAATTTCATACCAATATCATTAGTATTTAGGGATTCCACAAATATATTAAAAGCCTCAGTAGTCCCGTTCCACAAAATCAGGATATCGCTTATGTACCTACCCCAAAACGATATGTTATCCATCTGGGGTAGGTTACTATCTATGAACACCGTGGTAGCCTCCCACCAGCCCAGATCTAAAAGATAGGTTCCTGGACCGGGGTTACCCTGAGAGAATCATAGAGGAGGCCTTTGTGAATTCACTTGAATCTGATAGATCTGAATTACTTAACTGTAGATATAGGTCTATAAGTTTGTCCACAGATAAAACCATGCGGATCGTGACCAATTTTGATCAGGGACATGAACGGGCAAGGGAATGTATCAGTAAATACTGGGAAATCCTTAAGTCGGATCCCGATTTAGCTGATGTTATACCTGATGCCCCCCAAATCACATTCAGGAAGGGTCGGTCATTATGGGATAGGCTGGTACACAGTCTATACAAACCACGGAAAAGGCAAGGTACCTGGCTGGATCGGCAACCATTGGGTACTTTTAGGTGTGGGGACAATTGTGTGGCCTGTCCATATATAGACCAGTCCAAATCCTTCAATGATTTCAAAACAGGTCATGTATTTTTTAAGAGAGATTTCTCCAACTGTAAAAATGAAGGTGTCATCTATTTATGTGTCTGTAGCTGCCCTTTGGGCTATGTAGGAAAGACTAAGAGGCAATTTAGAAGGAGGATAGGAGAACATCTAGGGGATATCAGACATAGGAGGGATACCCCTATAGCACGACATGTCTGTGAATATCACAATAATGCTCCCACATGTCTTAAGTTCACTGTTATTGAGGTTGTGAAAAAACCACCTAGAGGTGGTGATTGGGATACCAGACTGTTGAGAAAAGAAACAGAATGGATCTTTCGATTACATACTATTGCTCCTCATGGCCTCAATGAGAGTCTTCAATTTGGCTGTTTTCTATAAATATCAACTTCCTACCCTATATACATTACTTTGTAGACTCAATTTCATTTTTTGATCCTTTTCTTGGATCTTGTGTTCATGCTAATCAGCCTTGAATATCATACCATGTTTTGGTATATTCTTACATGATCAGTGTCACGGTATGCATATATCTTTATTCTCTCCTCCTTTATCATTTATCTATATGTATATAACTAGTGATCACCTGTCTTAGGACTGTGTTGATAGTATCTAACATTTTCATAAGAACGTTTGCAGCCCCTGAGGCTATAAAGGTTTTGATAGGTAATGACTGTAGCCTTCTATCATTGTATAAATATGCTGGTATGCACCCTAGCCTATACATATCTTATGAACACTTATTTTGGCGTACTTGGCGCGGTCCATTGGTTCTTACTGCGCCTTGTATGTGCTTTTGTTCTTTGTGCGCGGTGAGCGCGTGGCGCTTCAGCGTCGAGGTGTTTCCATCGCGCATGTCCGGGGTTTCGTTTTCTTCTGCCGATTTTTGGCGCGGTGGACACATGGTGTTCGGCATCTATGAATCCCGTTTGCGCATGCGTGGGGCTCGATGTCATCACTGTCATCTCGTGATAGGTAAGTCATACACCTGCACGATTTCTCTTGGTTATCACATATGGTTGGGAGGAGTTTGAGCATATATAAAGAGCATACTTAGTCACTTTCTCTATGGCCTCATCATGCCATCAAAGGACTATTAAGTTGTCTTTTTCTATCATCCCCTGATGAATCGAACACTGGGGAAACGCGTCGGGATTACTACACTGGGATTACTACACTATTTGGTCTGTATACATATGGGACCGTATAGATATATACATTGTTTAAGATTATCTGTATGGGACCGTGAACATATATGTATTATTTAGGGTGAGCCGTCGATAGGTGGGGTCGTCCTTTTCGGGATGGGTGCTCTGCTTTGATAGGGTTTGGACTTAGTATTGTATTATTATCTATCCGGTCCATATTCTCTTAGAATTTTCTATTTCCTATCTCGGAATTTATATTCTTGGATTTGTGAGCACATCATATAAGACCCACAGAATTGTGAGTCTTTCTCTTAGAATATAGTTGTTCGCTTATCTAATTATGTTGTATCTTTGATACATGCTCCCCTTGCCGATTTTGGCTATATATATGTTGGTAGTTATTTTTACTAACTGTTAACTACTCTAGGTCTGTGCTTAAAGGGGTTGTCTCACTACAAAGATTGTCATTCAAATTAAAGATCTTCAAAAAACAAGCACGTTTGCAATATATGTCAATAACAAATCTCCTACTGATTTCTAGATAATTTGTTTTTAGTGGCTTCAGGGGCTGCTGAGGTCTCTAGTCACCGACCTGCTTGTTCTCCCTGATAGGCTGTATCTCCGGCATCTTATCACAACAGGTCGCGTCGGGAGCGAGCACGCAAGTTTAACTATCTCCTGTCCTTTCTCTCTCTGTCCTCGCTCTGCCTGCGGTACAGCTCAGTGATTTAGAGCAGGCATACTAGCAGCCCCTGTCAGTTCCTCTGCTGCCTTATCTGTGTCTCAGCCTAATTATTATTCACTGCTGTTAACTATTTCCTGCCAGTCTCATTCAGCTCTGAGTCTGCCTAATTAGCATTCACTCTCCTGTTTACCTAACCAGCTTCACTGCTGAAGTGAATGATTCAGGCAGGAAATAGTCAACAGTCAGTGAATAGTAATTAAGCAGACACAGACAGATGTAGCACTGAGATAACTCCATGCAAATACAACACATCAGAGATTATTTGAATCGCTTCCCCCTGCTCAATTCCCTGTGCTGGGAACCCTGGCCGGGTCATGTATGGATGTATGGGGAGAGAAATATGTGCTGTGTACACGGTGGATGCTTTGAATGGTCAGCGCAGGGGAAAGAGAACTCTGTGATCTGAGATGTTCTCCCTACCAATGCGGTTTTAAACAGCATCAGGAGCGAGCGCAGCAGCATGACGTCACGTAGATGAAGGGAGGGGGGAGAGGACTCCAGGAAGCCAGTGCTCCCGCCCATGATTTCAAAACTACAGCTCTTAGGACAGCACCAAGGTAGGATGAAATCCAGTCGTGAGACAACTCCTTTAAGTATACAGTAATTCTATAGTTGGCTGTTTTTGAGGCCATTGAGGTATTTTATATCTTGGGTTTTTAACGTATATCTAATAAAGGTTATTATTTTAAGGGAATATTTTTTGTTCTTTCTGTGAGACGGTTTATGATTAGATATTCCCCTCCTATCTATTTTCTGTGCGCAGTCATATTTGCCAAATGCCAGAATAATGAGAAAGAGAGAATTTTTCAGGCATTTTTGGTATGCCTAATGCTTAATTACACGATATACAAGACTGGTATTCCATAGAGGCCTATTTATGTGTAAAACTAATGCCATGAAGCCCCCGCCTTTAAGAAAGTGGAGAGAGGGGCTGTTTAATCAGCATTTTGCACTTGTGTAACCTCTCCTTCACTGCACAGTGAGTTTTTCTGTATCCTATTGAAAACTGCCATTTAAGCTCCTGTATTTGCCAGAATACACTTCTGGTGCAGCATCCGACACCCCACCCGATGTCACTTCAAGTTGAAACATAAAGCCTCTGTTTTGGTGTCCAGAAGTGGTGTTGAATGGCGTGTGGGCATCATACCAACAAAGGAAGCCGGACCAGGAGAGCCACAGAACAGTAAATTATCCCCTAACACTCTATAAAAAAAAAAACAAGCTAGGATTAGGAAAGTGACTGTGGTGGAGAGTAGTGATGAGCGATTGTGTCAACTATCGTCATCGGATCGATAGTCGATATTGTCAATTATCATGCCGATAATAGATAATCGCCGATGACCAGTAAAGTCTATGGGAGAGGAACAACACCTTCATCCTTACACCCAGGGCTAGAGAAGCTGTAATTAACATCCACAACAGTAAAATGGATATGTGCTACATCTTAGGCAACACATTTAGGCAAAGAGAGTCACAGAAAAAAACTCAGACTATTCACTATCCCTGTCCTGTACCACAGCATGACCCTTAAACCTGCATGACCCACAAATTAAAAAGTGCCAGAAGGCATTATTATTTGAACCTTCATTTTACTTGACTGGACATTAACTACCCCTGCCCGGGAATGCAGAATGCCCCTTAAACCTGTCTGACCCACAGTTTAAAAGTGCTGGAAAAAGGAGTCTTTCAACCACCATTTTTAGGATGGAATCCCACCATGTCTGTGTTTCTCTTTTTTTTTAATGTTATTAAATGGGTTGTCTCACTACAGGGATTGCTAGCTATGTTAAAGAGCTTGCAAAAATAAGTCATTTTGCAATATGTGTCCATTAACAGTGTCCTACATTTTCCCTGTTTTTGACAGCACCATGCCCCATAAATTTCAAAACATCACCCTTGAGCCACTCTTGACAATTGTGAAGAACAAATGTATGTTAGAAACCACATTATTTATAATAGGACCTGTAGTATAGCTGCATATTACAGCAACATGCCCCCAAAAATTCAAAACATGGCCCTTGAGCCACTGTTGACAATTGTGAAGAACAAATGTATGTTGGAAACCACATTTTTCATAATAGGACCTGTAGTATAGCTGCATTTCACAGCAGCATGACCCAAAAAATTATAAAAATGATTTCCCCAGCCACTGTTAAAAATTGTGAGGGAGAAAAACCACTTGAAGCCACATTTCTTTTCCCAAAAGGGAAACAGGATTATAGCTGTATCTCACAGCACCGTGCCCCCAAAACCATTGACAATGCAAAAATTCAAAAGATAAAGTGATTTAAATGGAATACATTTTTTTTCATGAAAACCTTGTACAATTGGTGTCTTTTCAGTCTCTCCCCGCAAAACTAGCAAAATGAACTTTTTGGGAACTGAGAATAAAAATTGCAGTAAGAAATGATCATTAAAAAAAAAGTTTTCAAGAGGACCATTTCTTTTGGAAGAGGAATGTGAAGTAGACGACAAATAATCCGTGACCTCGGCAATTGGGGCCACAAAATCATCAGAGATCCATGCCTGATTCATCTTGATGAAAGTCAAACGATCCACATTATCTGTGAAAGCCCGGGTGCGTTTGTCTGTAATGACTCCTCCAGCTGTGCTGGAGGTCGCTCAGATATGACACTGGCTGCTGGGCAGGACAACACCTCTATGGCGTGGTGAGCGAGCTCAGGCCATTCATCCATTTTGGATACCCAGAAGTTGATTGGACCCGGAACACATCCAAAAACATCGGTATTGAGACTCAGATAGTCGTGCACCATGATTTTAAGCCGGTCTCTGTGTGTTGTATGTGTGCCCTGCATTACATGGTTGGGGAGGTGGTAAATAAAGATTGCCAGGGTCACCATTCGGCTTTGCCACAAAAGCCTGTGCTGCTGCTGTTTTTGGGACTCTACTGCTTTCACGTTGCTGAGTTGTTCACCATGATATTTGAAACTGTGAAGCGACGCAACAGATGTCTCCAGTTGATCAATCAGTACGGTCTCCGATTACTGAATTTTACTCTCTGTTTGGGTATGTGGAAGGAAAGTGCTGAGTTTTGCTTTGTAACGGGGATCCAGGAGGGTGGCCCCCAGTAAAATGTTGTTCATTTTGATGGCTTAATGCGAGGATCATGTTGGAGGGGAAATGGAGCATCCCAAACACTCATGTGAGAGATGGAGCCTTGATTTCCCAAGCCTCTGGGTCGAGGGGCACTAGCAACTGATCTTCCTCCTCCGTCTCAAATCCATGCCAACCTCTTTCCAAGGCAAGGACATCGGTAACGTCGGTGTCCAGGAATACCTCCTCCTCCTCCGCTTCCTCTGGCACCGCTTCAACACAGCCCTGACTTGCCTCAGATGATGCACCCTGGGAGCTGAGGCGCTGCCTTGCACTAGCCCTGGGCCCGAACCACTGCCTAATGAAGACTGATAAAATTGTGAAAACTGTCGGTCCTTCTGGATTCAAAAGGAGAGAAAGGCTTTCCCTGTCCGCATCTGTGTCCTCCTCCGTCGCTGGTGGGAACCCGATGTTTCAGAGTGGTCCAACCCCTTCCAGAAAATAAGATCACCCCAGTGTCATGCTGGGGAAGGGCATTGTCCGCACTGACCATTTTGGTGGCTTCTTCAAAACTGGCAAGGATGGTGCAGAGCTCTTTTACTGCTCCACTCTCGGTGGCTCAACACCCGAGGTCCGCACCGCTGTTTGTCAGGCCATGTGTACTTTTCGTATGCGTAAAGGCATTGCGCTGCTGCCACAACGCTGGAGCATGTGGAGGGTGGAATTCCCGCGTTTTTGTTTAAGTCAACAATGAGACGGTTGATGGGGAGGCCGAGCTGACGCTGCAACGCAGCCAGTCGGGACGAAACTCGCGAACAGCGGAAGTGTGAGCTCAGACCACCCGCCTTCCTCAGCAGGCAGTCCAGACCCGGTTAGCACTTGAGACATTACTCGACGACCAGGCTCATGACGTGTGCCAGGCAAGGGATTTTGCTCTAGCCTACGATTTTTAAGGGCAGCAGGAGATTTTTGACCATTTATCGCACACCAAACCTTGCTGGCACAAGGTTCTTGTCACCCAGCCAAGCCGCTCGGTCTTTGTTGCGAAGAGCCGTCCACAGCTCCTGACCCTTTTTGTGGACGGTCTCCAAGACAGATTAATTTAAACACGGATGGTTTCTCTGGGGACGTGATGCCACCAGAGGGACTTGGGGGAAAGAACCTGCACCATCCCTGCCCGGTTTTGAAGAGCGTGCACCAAGCCTGAGAGCCACCGTTACCACCAGAGACATCCACCCAGCTCACCCAGTGAGCTGTCACAAAGATATAGCGGCCTTGGCCGTGCTTACTAGTCCATGTGTCGGTGGTCAGGTGGACTTTGACGGACACAGATGTAGACAACGCGCTTGAAATTTTGATGACCGTGGCTGGCCCGGGGCAGGGCGGTTTTCGGGAAAAAAAATGCTGCTCGGATTTTGGGATTGGGGGGGGC